>BQNB010095076.1:3023-22666 GCA_026074375.1 Tanacetum coccineum
AAATTATAACGTTCTTCGTTGAATCCCGACCCTTTTCCGAAAGTTACCATTTATAGAAAGTTTCCTTTTTAGGAAAGATTTTAGTTTCAAGACGTTAATACCGTCCCCTATACACTAACTAGTCTAAATTGCTTAACTTCTATGTCCGCTTCACTCAAACATAATAAAAGTTATTATTTTTTGGAATCCTACCTCATTTATCAATCCCGACATCATTTACATATTTTATGACATTTCAAATATTTCTAATCAATAACCTAATGTTTTTATATGTTTCGACAATGTTTAGAAGGTCTAAAAATGTCTAAAAGTGTCCGAAAACCTCATTTTATATTCCAAACAACACTATGTTAAAATGGTTTTGCCAAAAAATGTTTCAAGTTTAATTTGGTTATAACTTGGCCGTTTTAAGTCCGATTTTAGTGTACGATATATGAAAAACTATCTATTCGAAACAAGCTTTCCAAAAACTACTTTTACGCCTATTGAAAACATCCCTAAGTTGCTCAAAACCTTAAAACCATTTTGGATCAGCAACTACGTTTTTCACAAACGCTTCCAAAAATCACCCCAAACTTCACAATAGTGTCTAGTTTAGCCTATTCTCCATTTACAACTACTCCACAATCAAACCACACCTAAAACTAACCTAATCCCTTCATTTCTATTGTTGCAACTCACTTTTCAACTCATCTCACCAAGATCGCAAATATTACTTCCATTTTTATCAAAGATGACAAAATATTAATTCATTTCTTTTTATAAAAAGTGCCACAAACACATGGATTCTTAAGCATGAACAAGATCCATAAGAATGAAAGGAAAGTATCAAAAGAAAGATCAAGAAATGCTTACAAGAATGAAGAATAAGAAGCAATAACACAAGATCTATACCCAAAATAACTAGATCTTGAAAACCCACTTATAAAATTAGAAACCCTAACGTTTAGATCTTGAGAAAACCCTTAAAAATCAACCAACTAATATTGAAACCACCTTAGGTAACCTTAGAAATGATCTTGGTATACTTGTATCTTGCTAGAAATCAAAGATATAAAAACCCTAATTGGGTGTTTGTTTGCCGTGAGCTAGAGAGAAAGAAAAGAGAGATGAATTTTTTTTGGTGAGGCTATGGAAATGATAAATGACCTAATGTGTGTTATAGTGAGGTATTTATAGGACAAAGGATGGTCTAGGGTTTCATGGTTTGTAGTATCAAAGTTACCGAACACATCAAGATTGTGTGTTTGCTCTTGCTCGGCCAGCAAACAACCACAAGGCCCAAGGGGTTCAATTTTAGGAATAACATGTTTCATTATCTAGTCTTATGTTTGAATTTTGGTGAGTCAAAGTGAATGAGATCACATGCACTAGTATTGCATGGATTCTTTTGCATGGTAATGACTCCATGAGAAGTCATTATCCACCTGTCACATGCACACATGCACAATAAAACAAGAAAAGATGCCTTTGATTTAATTTCAAGACTTATGGTTGATTTGGTTGGGTTTAGGCGTCCGAAATTAATAAGGAGGGATACGAACGAAATTTTTACTTACGAATATGAGATGAATGATAACTAAAGTTTACAACGAAAGATTTCGGGTTTCTGGGGTTCCATTAGGTCAAAAACGCGAAAAACGCAAATTAAACGTTTAAACGTAAAAATAAATATCGAAAGTGATCGTAAACTACGAAACACTTAAAAATGATAAAATAACTCATATAATGTCTAAACTGATCAAAATCCAAAGTCGAAACGCGTCCGATGACGTTTTTCAGATTTACACGGGTTAACTTCCCGGTAAATCGCCAGATTCAAACGTAGCCTATAAAAGTTAAAAATAATGATCGGAAAAGTTTAAAATATTAATCAAAAATTTACGGGGTGTGACATACTTCCCCCGTTAAAAGATCTTTGTCCTCAAAGCTTAAGACGTATCTTTAGACGCAGGTGTAGGGTTAGCAAATAGATGAGGATACTTTTTCTTCATTTGGTCCACGCACTCCCAAGTAAACTCAGGACCTCGTCTTAAGTTCCAACGGAATTTCACAATTGGGATGCGGCTTTGCTTTAGTCGTTTAACTTCCTCGAGTCCATAATATCGACCGTGTGTCTTCAGAAATAAAGCTTTTCAACAATCTGAAGTTCGTCTAACAAATAGCAGGGGTTCGTCCGGAGAAACACTTTTCATATTTGTAAATGTGAAAAGTTCTATGAACTTTTGGGGGGGGGGGGGGGGGGGGGGGGGGGGGGGACTAGTTTCTCTGGGAGTTCAAGCCGATATGCAACACGTTCCACCCAACCTTTTAGCAAGGACTTTGAAAGGTCCAATATAACGAGGATTTAGCTTCCCCCGTTTGACGAAACGTATCACCCTTTCTATGGAGATACCTTCAACATAACCTTATCTCCAACCACAAACTCTAATGGCTTACATCTCCTATCGGCATAGCTCTTTTGTCTATCACGTGCCGCTTAAATACGCTTCTTGATTTGGATGATCTTTTTCGTGGTTTCATGAATAATCTCAGGGCTAGTAAGCTGAGCATCTTCAAGCTCAGCCCAATAGACAAGCGATCGACACTTACGACCATACAATGCTTCGAACAGTTCAACTTTGATACTCGTGTGATAACTATTGTTATACGAGAATTCTACTAATGGTAGGTGTCTATCCCAACCTCTCCCGAAGTCAATCACATAAGCACGTAGCATGTCCTTCAAGGTTTGGATGATTCTCTCACTCTGACCATCCGTCTACAGATGATAAGCCATACTCATATCCAATTAAGTACATAGAGATTTGTTTAGCGATTGCTAAAAATGAGATGTAAATTTACTATCTCGATCAGAAATAATCAAAACTGGCACTCATGTCTTGAGACTAAACTTCTTACAAGAATTGTCTTTTCAACTTTTTTCCCATCGAGTCGGTTTCCTTCGTTGGTAAGAAATAAGCAGACTTGGTGAGTCGGTCAACAATTACCCAAATTGCATCTTGACCTGACGACGTCTTTGGAAACTTAGTAACGAAATTTATTGTAATGTTCTCCCACTTCCATACCGGGATCACAGGTTGAACTAACAAACAGGATGGTTTTTGGCATTCGGCCTTGACTCTTGCATAAGTCAGACACTTGTTGACATAGGTGGCAATCTTAGCTTTCATGTTTGGCCACCAATACAGTTTCTTCAAGTATTGGTACATCATTATCCGATCCAGGATGAGATCGAATAACCCTGACTTGATGCGACTCGTGCATAATTAGAATTCTCAAGTTGCCAAAACAGGGTATCCAACTTCTATTCCTCAAACATAACATTCCATCAGCACGGGGCTCCAGATTCTTAATCATACCACCCAAATCTTCGGTTCCATAATTCTCTTCTCTTCTTGCCTCAACCCTGAGTGTTTAAAAATTGCACAGGAAGGTTCAGACCAGTCTTCAAAACCAAAGCTCAAACTTGTAGTGGCTTATTCCGTTCCTTTCAGCTCAAGGCATCCGCCACCACGTTCGCCTTTCCCGGATGATAACGAATTTCACAGTACGAATACACTCAAAACAATTCCAAAACCATCGACGTTGTCCTCATGTTAACTCTTTTTTATCAAGATATGATGCAAGCTCTTATGATCAGTGAACACAACGCATTTCGTGCCGTATAAATAATGTCTCCACATTTTGAGAGCAAACACTACTTCGTAGGTTTTTATGAACGTTGAATCCTTAGCTTGATATTTAATCGTGTTTCATTCATGTGAGCACCACACAAGGCATATTATATGCTTAATATAGGTGTGTGAACCATGCATGGGTCGAACCATGCATGTTCACGCTCACGTATGTTTTCCAATCAAAATTTATGTGACATATCAACTAGACAAGAAAATGACGAATGAAAATATGACACGAATGGTTATATTTTAAGACTTACAAAGGTCCTAGTCCTTGGTCGTGGATTATGAAGTACACACGAGATGTATACACCCAAACGTGTATAATACTTAAGCTTCAAAGCTTGTATACCCAATTTCTTAGCTCGTGATTCCTCTTGATATCCTTATACTCGATCTTAAATGTATCTTGAATCCTTAGAAGCAAATGTGGGTTCGTATATGGTTCGGTTATTAAGCAAGCTTAGAGATCTTGCCATCATCATCCACCTCATACCTACATATATGAAGATCTATCAAAACAAGCTAAGAGACTTGTCATCTTCATCAACAACATCATGCTTAGTGATCTTGATGTTTTAGATTAGGTTTTTACATCCAATTGACACTTATGTCTTGGATTATCATTATACACATTTGTGTATCATTCATTATACAACAAACTTGATGTTAGGTGGTTTATGTGTTTAGACCATAAAACACAAGGTTTGTTATGTTGGGCCATAAAACATAACGGGTTTGGTTGTACCCGAAGAAGGACTCGGTATTTAGCTTTGTACCAGAAAAAGTGTAAGCGACGTTAGGTTGGTTCTACCTCGAAGTAGGACTTGGTATTTAGCTTAGTACCGGATAAAGTGTAAGCGACGTTGTATGGTTTTCTCCGCCTTAAAGGAGCTTGTTGATCTAGTGAAGCAACTCTCGAGTTGGGTACTCGGGGAGTGGAGTAGGGCGAAGAGGAGCTTCATAGCCGAACCACTATAAATCATCGTGTCCGGTTTGCGCTTTCTTTTACTTATCGCTTTACATTTATATTTGCCTTTATCGCTTTATATTTATGTTTGCATTGCATCTATGTTTGTGTTGTATATTTGTTGTGGTGATATGTTTTGTTTGATGTTATTTAGTATAGTTGTTGTTGTATAAACTTGATTGGTTGTTTGATGCAAAAGTCTTAAGTTTATAAAGGAAACGTATTCACCCACCTCTACGATTCCACAAATAAGTCATAAAATGTGGGCTTATGAAACATAAGTTGAAAACCACATTTGTAATAAGCCCGTTATATAAGCTCTAACAAACACGGTTATCTGGTAATTCTTCAGAAGGTGCACAGGCTAACAGCGCTGAAAATATGCAGCCTATACATAATCAGCCTACAAATTCAGCATCTGACGCAAATCTTGGTAGAACAAATGGAAGAGCATGAATTTGGGTTGTAAGGTAAATCTGTGTTGCCACATGGAAAGATACTGTGTTGTCGCACATATCTTGGTAGAACAAATAGAAGAGCTTCGTTGTAAAGTAAATCTAAGCAGATTTTTGCTTAGAAAAAGTAAATCTTACGTTTTGAAATAAAGCACGGTGTACTTTTTTTCTATGAAACCATGGTCGACAATGCCACGTATTTTTTACTCATATTCAACGTGCATTTTCTCTCCAAAATCATACCAAATTAATGCCTGAATGTTTGTGATATTTTCAGTGTTGCAAAACAAGGTTTACAAGGCCGATTAATCGCCAATTAGATGCTACAAGGCCACCAACCTTGCCGATTAATCCCGCCTTGACCGATTACAAGCTACAAGGTGGTCGACCGCCTGGCTAACGATTCACGATTTTTGCAACCTTAGATATTTTAGACATTATTTATAGAATAATGGTTGCTCTTTTAAGCGGGAACTCGGAGACATGAACAAGCATATGAAGATCAAGGTCTCACATATAGCATCTCGTATTTTACGGTCAACATTATAACCGAGCTCTAAATTCCATTTCAAATTTTTAAGGAAATTATTATTTTGTTTTTAGCCGTTTTAACGAAAAACGTCGTTTTAGCTATTTTCGAGTCGTGATTTGGACTTTATCCATTTTAGCGTTCGAGATATCGACAATTTCATAATTTAGCCATGAGAGCTTATTTTATTTTATTTTTATTAATTTTCATCTTTTATCCGCGTTTGGCTGAAACCGCGGTCAAAGCGTTTTTATACAATTTTCAATATTTCAATTAAGTGTTTTAAAAACAAATATTGTGGAATAAGTGTTTTAGAATAATAATAATAAGATTATTTATAACATAAACAATTATCCAAACACTATGTATAATTGTTTTCTTTGTTTAGACTCCATCAAAAACTAGGAAACCAAACTCCCCCTTATTATATTATAACCTTTCTACTAAATCCTAAACCAAACTCACCCTTATATTTGTTCTATTTCTCCATCAAAAACAACTAACAAACACCCTTATGTTCCATTAGCTTCCTATAATCTTTAAAAACAAAACACACCCTTAACATAATTTTTTACATAAAGGAAGGCCCCATCTAAAACTCATAGTAACAAAAAAAAAGGGTTCGACCAGTTTACTTTTCCTCCCTTTACTGTGTGGCGACACTGTCATCTCCACCACCATCAATTGACTCACTCAAAATTTCACAATTAACACTTCTAATCTACTCTCAAATTCATTCCTATACAAATCCACATCATCCTTTTGATGATTAATAAACCATGGAATCATGAAATTAAAAGTTCTTGATTTTATTAAACTTTTGATTCTTGGGTTTTTTATCCTAATTGGGTACAATTAATAATCATCAGGGTGCGATTGCATGTGTTTTTTAACAAGATTGGTTAATAAAAAATCAAGTTTGGTGGTCTTTGTTTTAAGTTTGTGGGTTTCGATTTTTTTTTATTTTTTTTTTTACTTTTTTTTTTTTTTTTTTTTTTTTTTCTTTGTTTTTTTTTTTTTTTTTTAGGCAACTTGAGGGAAAACACAAGAGGGTTTTGTTTGATCATTGTCTTATATTCTATTGTGTTTGTAAGCCTCTTGTTTCCTTGTTGTATTGATTTAATTTTATTTGTATGCATATGTTTGATTTTTACTTTCTATGAGCATGCATGTTCTTGAGTTTGTTTAATTTTGGGTTTGATCATGAACATCATGTTTTGATGTGTGAGATATGTTATTAGGATATGTTATGGCATTGCAAGTGAATAATTGGTGATTTGGATAAGTTTTGATGGGGTTTCTAGGTAGTTTTATGGACTGTTTTTAGATCAGTAGCAAAACGTGGATTTTCCCAATACTTTTTGGCCTAGAGCCTGTGAATAAATTACATGGTTGGATAGATATAGTTATAAGGTTCATGTGGATAATTGGATGGTTTATCAACTCCTCCGGATGAGGGAGTTATGGCCGTTTTATGATTGCTAGTCAAATCTGGAACATCGTTTGGAAAACGAGTTAAACTCCAAGTTAATGCTCTAAAATGTAGGATAAGAAAACTAATCTCAGTAGTATACATCTTAATCTACTTCTCCAAGAGGATGACGTTATAGCTTTTCGGTTTGAAACATACGACAACAATTAGTGTTTGGTAGGAAATTTAGGACTCCTATAGACAAGAAGTTAAATGGGTTAATTGCAGCAAACTTTTGGCTTAAGAAGGTCTGGATTATTTGATGGGGTTGTATAAATAAGTTCAAGGTACATGTTTCAAATTGTATAGAGCCATGTCTCCTTCGGATGAGTGAGATATGACCGATTTATGAAAACTAGTCAGTTCTGAACTACTGTTTGAAAAAGGGATTTAACTACAGATTTTTGCACTAAAGTGCTAGGTTTTTAAAACATAGTTAAACACTAGACATCAATATTGCTTTCAATCTCTCTTTGATTCAACTTGATTGCTTTTTATAGAATAGGTTTATGGCCAAAACCGTAAGTGTCTAGGATTCAGCGAACTTTCTGTTTTGTGTTAATGATTGAGTAAAAACTCAGTTCCTGTGGATTGGTAAATGGTTTAATTAAAGGCCTAATGTTATGGAAATAGACTTACCTTATATTTCCAGGGGTGAAAGCCCATCCTTGTTTCGTATCTTTTTGAGGTTATGGAGGTATGGACTGTAAGTTGATAAAAATTTCTGCAACATAGTTTTACGCTTTCTGACAAATAAACGTGCGGCCACATGAGTAATAAGATAAGAATCGCTAGCGAGACTTAATAGGAACTTTATTGTAAGTATAATTTAAGGTGGTATTACAATTTTTGGGATAAAAATACTTCGGTTAAGTAATAATGCAATTGCCGTGCATATTCTTGAGACATATCTCCATATTCATGTTTTATATTTTTTCGTATTGGTTTCTTTATCATATAAGTAGCGTCACGCCCTTTTTAGTGGTGCTTCTTAGGCTACTTTTCTCTCATTCCAATGATTCACTCTACTTTACTTGATCTCCTTGCTAATTCGGTGAGTTCATAGCCCCACCTTTTTATCTTTTAATGGTTTTCATAAACTGTTTTCGAGGTGAGAATACATGCTCGTTTTACAAGTATACTTATTGATTTATATATTAAGCGGTTACGTGGACTATCTTTACAAAAGTTTTATTTTGCTTACCTACAGGATTCTAAAACATGATGTGATACATGGTTGATTTCTTATGAACTGATTTAAAGCTGATTTGTTTACTACTTCATTTGAGTCATTTATATTCCTATATTTGAAAAACGATGAGTTTTGAAACATTACTTGTTTTACTTGGACGCCATGTGCTTTTCAATTGTATGCTATCCAGATTATTGCCTGAATTATTATTGACTAAGTCCTTGATCTGCTACTTAAGCCCTGTTTATCATGAATCCGTTCAGTTGTATTGTAGTGGTGCGCGAATGTTGTGGATAGATCTAGCGGGACTGACAACCTGTTACTTTTTCCGTCACTTTATGGTTTTTAGATAACCATGTGACGCATTCTAACTTTTGAGGTAATCCTTGGGTTATAAGCAGTATACCCTACTTTTATTGGAGGCAAAAATTTGTTAAGTGTCACGGTTGTCATGGCTCTCTAGCGCACTAATATATATAATTCAATTTAGACTTGTGATTTGTTTCTCTTGTCTACATTACTTTATTCTTGTGGTCCACTACTAAGCATACTTGATTTATTAAATTACTACTTGGATTTCGATAACAATTCTTCTAAATGTTGTAACGCTACTTTTCTTACCGAAATATTACTTGATTTATTTCAATACTGTTTTTACTTAAATCTATGAATTCACCAACATTATTGTTGACGTTTTTGCATGTATTTTCTCAGGTTATCATTATGCTAGCTGAGCATTAGGAGCATTTGGATGCGCGGATATCAAAACTTTAAAGGCTTGGTTTTTCTTCACATTCGATATTCATTTTTCTTTAAATATACAAATGAGTCATGTTTGAACTCTTGCAATTCTTATTAAAATTATTGGGACCTGAATTTACTCTGATTTATTTAAATCGAATGTGACATTTTATTAAACGTCTCTTTTGAGGTCGTTTTCTGTAACTTGTGTGTATGAACTATGAAGTAGCACCCCAAGTGGTATATCCGCTGCGTTGTTGTGATTTTGGGGGTGTTACAGATTGGTATCAGAGCACTCGTTGTAGCGAACTAGGTCGTTTTCAAAACCCTAGACTATAACCATTTTTTTTCGGAAAAAAAATTAATTAAGAGTCTTTCACCATTGACCGATATCCGCGCGCGCTTGCTCCCAGGTAACTTATATGCTCCCTTTTGCATCCTTATCGCTATTATATTAATAATGAATATATAATTCTTGGTTATTATTTTGCTCTCATACGTCTATCTTATGATGTCATATTAGTTTCTTTATATTGGTCGGTTATATATACGCTGACCATTCCGATTATCGCGTACTTCCTGTTTTCTTACTTTCCCCTTGAACATCAATTCCAGCATCTAATATTTGGTATATAGACATATTTGAGATACTCTCTCTCCAATTCTTACGCTTATTCTTCGTATCACCGCCCATCAGTTTATATAAGAGTAATTCATATAAGTGTTGACTATTTACGGTTACTTTTGTCTATTTTTGGAACTTTCGAGTAAAGTTGGCATTTTAATTGGAAAATTTTGGCTTAAATCCTACTGTATCTTTGCATTAATGAATAGGCTAATATGTTAGGTCCTAGTGGCGAGTTGGATGGAACACCAACTCTTAACGGACGGTCAAGGAATACGACCAAAACAGTTGGAAACAAAATTTGTGTGTATAACCATATTTTGTAATGTAGATGGTTGGCTTATCTACTTATTTATTGTACTTAAAGGCTACTCGGGTTTAAATGGGTGTGAAAATGGTAAAAACATATGAAGAACAATGTGTTTATTGGGATAAATCCGTAACTATTCCGGATGAATAAGTTACGCACTCTGAACGGCCAAAAACTTAATCATAGATTGTTGCCCATATTTTCAAAAGAGTTTGAGACCAACTATTTTAATTTAAGTGCCTTATTTTCAATTTTAAAACCTGTAGGAATTAGATAAACTTAAACATGGGTTTTCGTTTTGGGTCAAACGCAGTTTTAAAATGGGGATTATGCATAAAAAGATTTTAGAACAAGGATAACGTTTTATAATCAGATTTGGCACCATGATGTAAAATGATAACTTCTCTTAGGAATGATCTTAACTCTTGGGAGTATTTATCTTGTAATCTCAGTAAACTAGAGCCTAACATCTTGTTTAAGGCGAAAACCGTTCGTTTATACCTATTAGATTTTGAATATTGGCTCCCAATTAAGTTAGGATTGACAAAGGGCAGAATGTGTATGTAATGTTATTTGCCTACATATGTGTATCTAGTACCTATGGTAAGTCTTAAATAAGTTCTTTTTCTTTGATATTTTATTAGCGATGCGGTGATCTCCGAAACATTAACGTGACTTTATTTTATTTCCTTTTTGACAATATTGACATTCGGTGTACTTTGTCAATTCCTAAGTCTATTTTTGTTCGTCACTCTGAGTCCGAAACTTTCTTATGCTTTTGAATCGCGTATGTTGTGTTTGTAATCCATTGTTCTGAAATCTTCCAGTTGATGGGAGTACGACTTTATATTATCACCTAGGATCGTGCCGTATTTTGGCACTTGACTTTGGAACACGTTTGACTAACGTCTTATTATTCTTCTCGTTACTTGTTATGATTTTGAAGAATCATGCCGTCAAGAAGACACTCCTTTTTACTTAATGTAGCTTTTGATCTTGTTTTGATATTGTGTTTTGTGTCGTCGCTCGGCCATACTTATTGTAGGATGTTTTTATAATCGGCTTATTGAAATGAATTTGGGTTGCTTCTTCATTTTGAATATGGGGGAAATTTATAAAACCGCCCAAACCATAAGTTTATAAATTCTTACTTACAAGGATTGGGACGCCTCTTTTTGTAAGTGACAAATTATAAATGAGTGGGCTTATGCGTATCTGATGTAGCGTGTGTTCTTTCGTATGAATCATTCTTTGGGCTATGAACTTCTTTCGACTCGTGATTTGTTATATGGGTTTTTCCGAATGTGTATCGACCGCCGCAAACTTGATAATCTAATGGTAATGAACCATTAATCGCTTCCAAGAATTGACGACTTGTTAAATTCCTCGTATTCAATGGCTTCTTCTTCGAGTCATGTATTTTATCTTTCCTTTAAGGATTCTCGCGTCATTTATTCCGTTCGCTTATGCACGTTGCATATATTTGATGTTTTGACTTTTTCTCATTTAGTCTTTGTTGGAAACCTCGACGATGACTTGTCTATATCCTCATCTCTTCACAATTTAACCGAAGACGATTCAGACGAATTGAGCGCCGGGACGGCGCTCCCTTAAGGTGGGAAGACTGTAGCATCTCGTATTTTACGGTCAACATTTTAACCGAGCTCTAAATTCCATTTTTAAATTTTTAAGGAAATTATTATTTTGTTAATTGACGTTTTAACAAAAAACGTAGTTAGCTTTTTTCGAGTTCTCGTCGTGATTCGGACTTTATCCATTTTAGCGTTCGAGATATCGACAATTTCATAATTTAGCCATGAGATCTTATTTTATTTTATTTTTATTAATTTTCATCTTTTATCCGCGTTTGGCCGAAATCGCGTCAAAATAGTATTTATACAATTTTTAATATTTCAATTAAGTGTTTTAAAAACAAATATTGTGGAATACGTGTTTTTGAAAAATAATACTAATAATATAATTTATAAACTTTTGGCCTAAGAAGGTCTGGATTATTTGATGGGTTTGTATAAATAAGTTCAAGGTACATGTGTCGAATTGGATAGAGCCATATCTCCTTCGGATGAGTGAGATATGACCGATTTACGAAAACTAGTCAGTTCTGAACTACTATTTGAAAAAGGGATTTAACTCCAGATTTTTGCACTAAAGTGCTGTGTTTTTAAAACATGGTTAAACACTAGACATCATAATCTTTCATCTCTCTTTGGATTCAACTTGATTTCTATTATAGAATAGGATTTATGGCCAAAACCGTAAGTGTTAGGAATTCAGCGAACTTTCTGTTTTGAGTTATGATTAGTAAAAACTCATTTCCTGTGGATTGGTAAATTGTTTGATTAAAAGGCCTAATGTTCTGGAAACTAGACTTAAGTATCTTCTCCAGGGAGTGAAGCCCCTCTCTTTGTATCTTTTATAGGGTTAAGAGCATTTGGTCTTGTAAAGTTTGATAAAAATTCTAGCAACTCTAGTTTTACACCTTTTCTGACAATTAATAGTGGGGGCGGGGGGGGGGGCACATATAGTAATAAGATAAGAATCGCTAAGCGAGACTTATAGACCACTTAATGCTAGTATTAGTGTAGGTGTCATAACAATTTTGGATAAAAATACTTCGGTTAAAGTAATAATCAATGCCGTTGCATATCTTGAGACATTATCTCAATAATCATGTGTATATTTTTACGTATGGTTTCTTTATCATACTAAGTGCGGTCACGCTTTTTAGCATCACGTCTTTTAGGTTGTGCTTAGACGCTTCTCACTCGTCCGATGATTCATCTACTTCTGGTCTTCATAACTCCTCGGTGAGTTCATAGCCCCACATTTTCTCTTTTAATGATTTTCATAAACTATTTTCGGGGTGAGAATACATGCTCATTTTACAAAGTAAACTTATTGATTGTTACCACTTAAGCGTTACATGAATATTTTTACTCGATTACTACATGACTTCTAAAACATGTGTGATACATGGTTGTTTCTTATGAACTGATTAAAGCTTGATTTGTTTACTACATCATTTGATATCATTAAATTTCTATATATGAAAACCGTGAGTCTTGAACACATTACTTGTTTTACTTTGGACACAAGTGCTTTTCAAATTGTATGCTATCCAGATTATTGCCTGAATATTATTGCCCAAATCCTTTATTTGCTACTTAAGTCCCTTGTTTATCATGAACCGTCAGTTGCTATTATAGTGAGCGCGAATGTTGTGGATAGATCTATCGGGACTGACAATCCCCGTCTACTTTTCCAGACTTTATGGTTTTTAGATAACCATGTGACGCACTTAACATTTGAGGTATCCTTGGGGTTATTAGCAGTATACCCTACTTTTATTGGGGCAAAAATCTTGTTAAGGTGTCGGTGTCATGAGCTTAGCGCAATAATATATATTCCATTTAGACTTGGTGAATTTGTTTCTCTTGTCTACATTACTTTAATCTTGTGGTCCACTACTCAACATTACTGGATTTATTGAATCACTACTTGGATTTCGACAACAATTCTTTTAAATATTGTAACGCTACTTTTCTTACTGACATATCACTTGATTTATTTCAATACTGTTTTTACTTAAACCTATGAATTCACCAACATTATTGTTGACGTTTTTGCATGTATTTTCTCAGGTTATATCTTGTTAGCTGAGCATTGGGAGCATTCGAGACGCGTGGATATCAACAAAACTCAAGGACTCAGTTTTCTTCACATTCGATAACTTTTTAACTTCAAATATACAAAATGATTCACGTTTGAACTCTTGTAATCTTGTTAAATTATAAATTATTGGGACCTGATTTTACTCTGAAATTTTAATCGAATGTGACATTTTATTAACGTCTCTTTTGAGGTCGTTTTCTGTAACTTGTACTTTATACTATGAAGTAGCACCCCAAAGTGGTATTCCGCTGCGTTGTGATTTTATGGGGGTGTTACAGATTGGTATCAGAGCACTCGTTATAGCGAACTAGGTCGTTTTCAAAACCCTAGACTATAATCGTTTTTCAAAAAAATTACTTGATACGTAACCGCACACAAGAACCCTTGTTAGATATTGTGAGGATTAGCCTTTCCGTTTCTACATGTTACCCAAATTCCACAGAATATATGTGTCGGATGTGTATACTTTAGAACTTGGTCTTGTGTATATATATTCAGACCACAATATTAGTATTATGGATTTAATTGAGTAACTTTGTTTATAATTGGTAAATTTTAGGATTACAATACACCCAATCGCCTTACAAGTTTTTTATTTAACTACTACAACTACCCGATTAGTTTAACCTCCAGTTTAAACTCTTGTCCACTCTTATGCTTTAGAGTGAAAGATCTACTAAACAACCCTATAGCCAATCCTTTAATGAATTTACACAACTATATGTTTCGTTACACCCTGACACCTTAACCTACCCCTGTTAGATTAAGTTAATTACAGTTTCCTAGTTGCTTAAAGTGTAAAGTTTGTATTTCCCTGGTCTTGTGTCAGTTGCTATCTTTGGTGCGGTTGGAAATTTGCCACATGAAATGGGATTGTATATTAGTAGTCAAAACTCATGTGATTTTACTACCGTCACAATTAATGGTGAAACCGAAGAACGGAGAACTACCGAAGGAATTATCCGAAATTATTATGATCGTGAAGATGGTGAAACTACACCAAGATTTGAAGTATAGTTAGCAAAACAAATCAAAAAAACAAGAAAAAAGAGAAAGAAAGTTTGAAGATAATCTTCGCAAAGGAATTACCGAAGAATTAACACGAAGGATCGATTATCGTTATCCGTAAAAAAAAAAATCAACGATGTAAAGTATTGTACAAAAGGGACAGATATCTCCACATTGCCTGGTAGAGTTATGTAAAGTTTTGGGATGATTTGGAAAGTAGACCGTCTACGGGACCGCCAACTTTGGTTGTTGTTTTTTATCAATGTCAAGACAATGTGAAATATTTGTGTCTTTAATCATGTATGGTCGGAATAAGTGGTCCAACAACTTGTATCATAAGTCTTAATAATATTGTTTGTTTCTTGATTTTTATTAAACAACAATTTACTTCCCTCGCACCTAATGATTAGCCGCTAGTTTTACGCGAATAAGGACTTGTTCGAGCGTGCATGTCTATTCCAGTTTACGGCCATAGTACGCATGTCTCTGCTGCCTCGTTGTTTACCGAGACTTTTGATGAGAGTTAGATGGTTCCTACCTTAGATCATCTTAATCCAACTTATTAAAATTTGAATGGGGATGGCGATCGAACACACATGTCATTTCTGTCATTACGGCCAGTGTATGTGTGCATCAGCTACCCTGTAAGAGTGGTACAGCTGGTGCAATATTATAGAATGATCAACCGAACCTTTCCATACAAAAACCCTATTTACCTACATAACTGTTACTACCTTGGCTTGTAGAGTGGGGGAGAATGTGTATCATGCCAAGCTTAATGATAGAATACTCCGTCACGACCAAGCAATTGACAATTAGTTACATTTACCACAGTAGATAAGTTGAGTAATTTGAGTGTTTTCATCTTCCCTATTTTGTGAGGTTTGGTTGTGTACTTTAAATAAGATCAAATAAGTGCTTTAACGAAAAATATCCTTAGGGATTACGTTTTTTTTATAAACTTCAAAAGGCTACTTGATACAAGTAAAATTCGAGTGGGGGATATTTGGATGCTCCATCAAATAACATCTATTTTATAGCAAATTATTATCCCCCATATTAACCCAAATTGATAGTTATTGCAAAGAATTGTTACTTAATCATTTATATTTGGAATTGCAATATTTATGGATTAATTGGTGAAAGATAGCAAAAGGCGCACATTCTGGAGCTTAAGTGAAGATATTTTAAAGATTACTATTCTGAAGACCAATACGCCGTATCCATCAAGGAAGATACGGCGTATCCGTGCCTACATTTACTAAAGACCACAGAGGAATAAAGTTTAATACGCCGTTACCTAAGCCAATACGGACGATTTTAAGATATGCGAATCAATAGTAATATTCCTGGAAGATATCAAGCGTGGTCCTTACTCCAAGAAATCCCTAATACGCCGTATCCAACTCATGAATACGCCGTATCCAACCGACTTCCAGACCTTATAAATAAATAACTCAAAAACGAGAAAAAGAGCAAAGAGGCAGCAACGAATTTCATTTCATAGGAACAACGTGTAATATTCCATAATACATTAGTAATCATTCAGTTTTTTGGGTATCATTCGTTAACTATCGTTAGTTTACCTTGGCTAAATATTGCCTAGTATTTTAATATGACGTTTAAAAGTCTCAATCCCTTCCAGTATCTAGCCCTTAGTATAAAAGATCTGAATGTTTGGTATTTGTTTATCTCGATTTCTTGATTTATCATTGAGTGCTTGTTTATGTTTATCAATTTATACTTGTTTACGCGCTTTTGTATGAGACTTATCATTCAACTGGATCTAGTAAAGCAGACCAAGTAGATCTAGAGTCCGGGATAGCTCTCCATATAGTGATTTATACATCTAGAATCATAGTTACACAAATATTGTCCTTCTAAGTCTGTGTTTAGGATACGCTTCGGGCTTAACTAGTTACATGGATATTGTCAATGGCTTATTGATCGTGTTAACTAGCAGGTGAACTAGATAATTCAACAAGTAACGTTCTGATTACATTGGATAGTTGGACAAGTAGACTACTAGTGTATAGATTGCCATTAAGCGGTAAATGGGTAAAGTCTCTATGAGCTAGGGTTTAACAAGATCACCATTGCCTTAATCCCTAAGATAGATTATAATCAGCAAATAAGGATGCTTTATGCGGATGCTTTAATTGTGACAGAATTAATATGTCTAGGTCTTAGTATAACAACCCGCAATTTTTCATCAATGTAAATATCTATCTATTAAGTTACATGCAATGTACTATCTATCTATTATATATGAACCACCTTTTTTAGGGAAATTTTTCGCTTTATTACATTACTTACCTTACCAATATCTCAATATGCAACGCAACTTGCATAACTAAAGTTAACAAGTTCACGCAATGACCTATGCCTATTCTATCTATGTTTACATCATGTAAACATCATAATATGTCAAGTCAAAAATCTAATATCCATTTTATCATATACATTATTCAGACTAACTAGTTTTCTTAAACATAATACCAAATGAGCTTAAACCATTAACGTTTACGTTTAAACCTTAATTTCATGTAAAGTTAACATTCAAAATGAATGTACAATCAATCAAAGAACATGAACAAGTATCATAACATCTTATTTGAATACATTTTCCCTCTAAAATAATGTATAAGTCCTTTAAAGCATAATGTACAATTCATTAATGCATGATATTCAAAATAGCCATTTTACCTCTATTTTCCTAAGGAAACTTGTACAATCTATTGAGTATAAGTAACAAGCAATCCATGCACTTCATTTACAATCTATACCCATTTTCATTTCATAAGGTTTTACGAATTCAAACCTAGAAACCCTAAACCGAGCTAGTTTGTAAACCATGACCCGTTTATTGGTTTTTTCACATTCCAAACCAAATCCATTAATCAAATTATGTTGTGAACATTAAAATACAACATTAAAAATCTAGTGCCATCCATATAACAACTAATTAACAAAATGCAAGCCAAAAACCCTAAACAAACCCCTAAATCCTAACCAACACCCAGTTAACTTAGTTTACCCGTTTTAAAAACGTGAACAAACAAACCAAAAAGTTTGTAAACACGTAAAAGTAAACATTACAATTCCATTTCCTAACACTTCTATCCATTAAACAGCGAAAATTAAAAAAAAAATCCTGAAACCTTGCCCAAAACTAACCAACCCACGACCGCCCCTTTTTGCTAAATTTTTACCCATTTTACTTGCAACCATGCACCCACACTCCTCAATGATCCTCCTACTTCAGCAATAAGCAGCACACAAGCACCTCAACCTATCCCTTGCTCCCCAAGTTGCCTTTGTCACCTGCTTTCTTACCCCATTACCACCCTTGGCTTGAAACAACACCCACATCAACCCCTTTAAAAACTTTACCACCCTCATCCTAGCTCTACATTACTCATCACTTAGACCGCCTTACTCAGACCCACTAAATATGAGACACCTCACTCCCAAAACTGCAACAACAACAAGTCTAAATCCCCGACTATAAATAGGGATGCATAACCCTCATTCAAACTCACACCTTCCATTCTTTCTCTCTAATCATCAATGGTAGCAAAGTTCTAATCAAGGAGGTCCTAAGAAGTCCCAAGTGCAGAAATCAAGTAAATAGTCCAATCCTTGAAGCTCCGAGACCTCATTTCTAGGCGTACGAGTGGAATTCGACCCATTTCAAGGCCCGTTATTGATCAATAAGCTCAAACCTCCCAAGTTCAATTGATCTTAAATTCTGCTCCTATACTCTTATAATGTTCTAATGATCATGTTCATACACTTGTTAAAGTATCTAAGCTTAAAAAACCATACGTTTTCTCTTTTTGATCCAAACCGTACCCTTAAAAGCCTAATTTCATGTTTTTGCTTAATCTATAAGCTAAAATTGTAAAATAATGTTATAATCTATCCTAATAAGCTTATCTAACAATAATATAAGCACTTTATTAAGTCTTAAAGTAATTTGAGCTTAAAACCCGTGCGTTTTCATTTTAAAAGCCTAATTTGATCCGTTTTGATTTCTAGCTTAACAAATCGTTATTTTAAACTTTCATTACGTTAAACCTTCATATTTTAGCTTATATTAATAAGCTATAACCTGCAAATTACTTTTCATATTGAAAAATATCATTATTATGAATTTTGGACTTGTTTTGTAAATTATTTTCATGCAAGGGGTATATACTGTAACTTTTGAAAACTTATAAGTACAAGGACTATTTTTGCCATATTTATAAAGTTATAACTATAGGGGTCTATTAATCACTTTCCAAAGTATAAGGTTTACTTTGTACATCTTTTAAACTAGAAGAACCAAACTTGTAAAAGTTAAAACTCTAAGGGTATATTTTGCCATTTTTCATTCTTAAGGGTCTAAAATGTAACATTTTGAAAAATGTGTTCAAAACCTTATAAGACATAAATTTAATAAACGCTTGACGTGCTTATCATTTCCAGTTATTAAGCAAAACGCTTAAAACCGATTATGTTATAACTATTATATAATTCATCATCGATGTGCTTTTAAAAATCCTGTCCCGAATCTATATCGTACCACAATACTAGGGAGCTTCATATTAAGGGGTTTCATCTTGGTATTACGTTCTGACTGAGTTGTTGGGTTTACGATTTAAAGTGCCCTAGCTCCTCAAACGTTTACTAAATGACCTCTGAATTATGATGGCCCGAACGGTGATACAATAATTCCAAACTCTCCAATAAACTCATAACAATATTAAACTCTTAGAACCAAAGTTATAGAGTACAATATTCCTAATACTTAACATATTTACTCAGGTTACATGACGTGGCTGTTTACTATCAATTTGGCTATATCGGCCTTCTCTGTTAAGATTATGATAAAGTCGTCAGCTTTTATTTTGGAATATCTATTACAACTACCTATCAGGTGAAGTTCATAACCTCGCTTTTACTTATTTACATGCTTTATAAA
>BQNB010095077.1:0-25955 GCA_026074375.1 Tanacetum coccineum
AGGAGCCAACTTTTATAGTTGAGTACAAGGGTGAACTTAAACACTTTTCGCCAGAAGAATTATCAGCCATGGTTCTCCAAAAGATGGTCTTTGATTTAGGTGGAGGAACTTTTGATGTCTCTCTTTTGGAAATCATTAAATCAAGTGCGATCAATGTCAAAGCAGTTGGAGGAGACACTCATTTGGGTGGTGAAGATTTTGATAAGACACTCGTTAACTACTGCGTAAATGAATTTAAGAGAAAACACGGGGAGGTTGACGTAAGAGGGAATGCAAGAGCAATGGCGAGGTTAAAAGTTGCTTGTGAGAAAGCAAAGAGGGATTTGTCCTCAACCAGTCGAACTTCGATTGAAATTGACTGCTTGTATAATGGCATTGACTTTTCGACTAAAATCAGCCGAGCCAAATTTGAAGAACTAAATTCAGTTTACTTCGAGAAATGTGTTAAACTTGTAGAACAGTGTTTGATTGAAGGGAAAATGAAGAAGGAGGATGTGAATGAGGTGGTTGTTGTTGGGGGATCAACTAGAATTCCAAAGGTACGACAAATGGTGGAGGATATTTTCCAAGGGAAGACAATTTGCAAGAGTATGAACGGTGATGAGGCCGTTGCATTTGGTGCTGCAATCTTGGCTGCAAGTTTAAGTGGAACGAATCATAAAATCATGGCTTGGTAATTGTTTACTGTATATCAGTCCACACTCGTTGGAATTGAAATCTCAGAAGCCAAACGAGAAAATAAGGGTTACATTCATGTACTTATTCCCAGGAACCATCCTACGCCGTAACCAAAACATATGTTTCGTTCACGATTGAACTCAACAAGGGAATATCTCGGTTTACCTAGGTGAGAGTGACATATGTTACAGAAAACAAATTTCTTGACAATTTGCCCTCACCAGGCCTTATGCTATGTCCATGATGGAGACATTCGGAAACGTTTAGAGGTTTGCTTCATATAGATGTTAATCGTGATCCTTCAGTCCTCTGGCAAGGAAATTACCACCGTCAGCGCAAATTAATTACAAATACTGATATTAATCCGGTCTCGTAATTACTTAGTGTAATGGAAGACAGTTAATTTGCATTTTGATGGAACCAATTTAAACGAAATATGTTTTTTCATGACTTTATAACAATCCGACTTCACTTTTCTGATAACAAGACTTATACATTGACTTTCAATATACATTCTGAAACACGGTCATGTGAACAGATTCGGTGTACAAAGCGATCAAAGAAAGTACTAAGTTGGAAATACAACAGTATTGTAGTGAGAACCATAAACATGTATTTTTCCTATACATATAACTGGAATGAATTTAAGATTGAACAAGCATAGCATCCGTGGAGATTTTAGGATAATACGACTTGTGATTTACCATGAAGCCCATTAAACCTTAAAAATCACGATAAACAATTTAAAGGTCATGGGCTGATATAGAGCCGATTCTGTGTCTGTTATCAGCTCCTCAGCAGGACTTATTGGAATATCTCCTCTTGGGTTGTAGAAGAAGGCCAACGAGACTCGCTCTTCATTTGAGTTAAAAATCACACGATGCTCTATACTCTTGTACTTTGCATTGATTAGCACCAGGAATTTCTCATAAATTAATGTAAAAAGATAAAATAAGACTTATTAGTATTCTTCTTAGATATCGTTTGAAAAAATCAGATATAGTGGAAACTTCCAATTTAAACGTCGCAACTGAACAGCAAGGTTGATAGAAAGCATTAGGGATTGGTTTTACGGTGACCCAAGCATCATCCTTGCGGACTTGTAAGCCAGAAACATGATCATCTGGCAACAAAATCGTAATACCGCCTGGATCTGAATGTGGAGAAATTCCTAATGTCAAGTCGGGTTGTGCACACTTCGGGTAGAAATTAACTCTCCGTGAAGCTCCAATTTCATCCCCTCCGAACGCATTCTCAAGATAATCCTCGTCTAATCCAAGGTTTACAGAAAATATCTTCATTAATCTGCGACAAAGCTTCAACACTTCTTCATTGTACTCAGCTACCAATTCCCTACGTAAACACGCGTACATATTGATTAAAAATTAAGACTTTTTTTCTTTAACGACGATTTTTTCATGGTATTAAACTTTTTTAAAACAATCAACAATCTTTCTTTGTTGGTTGATCATGAAATGATCCACAATTCATTGATCGGCAATCATTGTTTTTTAGCAACTAGTTCGGTTCATCATGAAAAAGACGATCACATATGTTTCGGGACAATATCTTCAGGATAATTCAAAACGTTGCGACTGAGTCACCACATCTCGAAGGAACTTTTCCATCCAAAAATGGAAGTTTCTTGTGGTGTATTCATTAAAAACACATGTTTTGCATGCATGTGAATAAATTTCTTGATATTTTTTTGTAGTCGTAGTCATGAAAAATACACATATATTGACCATGTGCAATATTTAATTTGAGCATTGAACAACTTTCTTCTGGACCATTTAAATGTTGGCTTTAGTTTCTAGCCTAAAACACATGTGTTGGATCAACAAAGTTGAGTGTATATATATGTTGTATTTGTGATGTTTAATCTATATGGGGGCTTATGTGAGTATAGTTGATCATGAAATACAACTTTTTTTAAACGATCAACGATCATTTTTTGTTCGTTGATCATGAAATGATCCACAATTCAGTAAAGGGCGATCATTGTTTTTTAGCAACTCGTTCGATTCATCATGAAGAAGACGATCACATATGTTTCGGGACAATATCCTCAGGATAATTCAAAACTTTGCGACTGAGTCACGACAATATCGAAGGGACTTTTCCATCCAAAAATGGAAGTTTCTTGTGGTGTATGTTCATTAAAAACACATGTTTTGCATGCATGGGAATAAAGTCATGAATAATACACATATATTGACCATGTGCAATATTTAATTTGAACATGCATATTATATCCTTTGAGTTAGTTGACAGTTTACGTAACTTTACTTCAGGACCACTTAGGTGAGTATTTGAACATGCATATTATATCCTTTGAGTTAGTTGACAGTTTACGTAACTTTACTTCAGGACCACTTAGGTGAGTATTTGAACATGCATATTAAAAACACATGTTTTGATTTCTAGCCTAAAACACATGTGCTGTATTTGTGAAGGTTAATCTATATGGGGGCTTAGGTGAGCATTAAGTAAAGGGGAAATTCTTCAAATGCCTCAAAATTACAACTGTGTTGGTGTTGTTTGCCCCACAAAATTATTTATTTCCAAAATACCCAAGGCGACCTGGGCGACTTAGAAGACTTGAGAGACTCTGACACAAAATTTGACAAGTGGCCCCAGTCGCCCAGTACTTACATGGACACGTGTCGACTTTTTGCATAAACTCTCCCAAGTCTTCCAGGTCGCCTTGGACATTTTTAGAAACAAAAAATATTTGGGGCATTTAACACCTACCACTTATACTTTTGGAGCATATAGAGAATTACCCCTTAAGTATATGTATTTGTTTAAGCTCATGTAGGGGGTTTTGAGCTTGTTTGTTTTCGGCTTATAATAAATAAGCCACAATTTTATTTCGAAATTTGTGGGTTTAAATAAGTTCATTGTGATTTCATAAACTTATCTAAGCCCATAATTCTGAAAATAAGCCAGAAAATTGAGTCTTATGAAATACAAGCTGAAATCAAATAAGCTCGTAAACCCACATAAGCTTAAACAAACACCGTGTTGTTTCAATTAAGTTGACCTATTTTTGTTGCCCGATAAGTGTTTTCAATATAAAAATTTTGTGCAAATGAAATCGAACTCTAATTTTTGCATGAGAATTTTTTTTAATAATTCAAACCCACAAGTTAACATAGAGGTGGAAGAGAAACGAGCAATAAGCTACGCCGCTAGCTCTTTCTGGATCACATATATAATAAGTTCTAGATATGATATGCATGTTTGTTCGGTTAAGTTCCGACGTAATAAACTACAAGGAGCAAAAAATACGGAAAACATGCATCTAGTTAGCTTTTTCAAATAGAAGAGATTGTGTTGTGCCTAATTCATGCGACATAATTTGAAGTTCAAAACAATACAATGAAGGAACGTGTGTTATCTCACCTGCACGACGAAGGTTGAGTAGGCCATTTTCGTTCGTCTCTCATTGAAGCTGGAAGGAAGTGAAGGAAAAAATAATCGCTCCAATCCAATTTGGCACCTTTTGCCACCCCAACACGGCTGCCATAACCCTCGTAGGTAGCGGGGGAGTTGGCATACGTCTGTTTCATGTCTAGCGGGAGATGGAAGAACTCCCGCCAGACCCTTTTTGTTGCCTCCATGAGATGATGACTTACACCATGGTTAATAACCTGGAACATACCCCACTCACGGCAAGCATGAGAGATAAGCTCCATAGTCGTTTTGCGTATGTTAGGGTCATTAGCATAGAGGTTAGCAAGATTAATGATTGGAATATCATTCTCTTCTATTGATGAGGAGATGTTGTCAAGTGACGATGGTCGGTCATATATGGCTTTTACATAACACTCAGGAATAGCGTTCATTCCGCTGTCTGAGAGTGATTGCACTCGGACCACCGGTTCTGGCCAGCTTTGCAAGGTGCTTACCATCACTCCACAACTGTTGTTTTCAAGGGTTTTGGGGTGTGGTTAAGTTGTTAGAAAAGATATGATTGTGAGTGAACAAAAATGGGAAATCAGAATGGTATATATATAGAAAGTGTTAAAGGACGCCCATGTTTAGTTTTCTAACAAGTCTTCACAAAATGATAAGAAATAAAGAAAAGTTAACGTATCTAGAAAAAGACTTTGTCTTAAAAAAAATGATGATGGAACTTTTTAAAGTCAAGAAATATAAGTATTTCTAGAAGTTTATACAAAACAATAGCATGACATGCAGGTCTGCTGATTGCTGCATACGTGACCCCGATAACGTTATTGCATCACTTATCGAGATTTTTATCGAGTTTTCTTTTAAACTCACTACAAGAAAAAGAGGAACAGGTGACGGAATTTTCCCCGGCGACATTTGTCGCTGGGGAAGAGTCGCTAAACGACAAAAATGGTCCTACGTAGCACCAATTGATAATGTCGTTAAAGTTTGACCAAATATTTCAACGAAAAACATAGCGGGAATTTTTCCCGCTTACCTTTCCCCGGCGACATGTCGCTGGAGATTCACTTGTCAATTTTCAAAAAAATAATTAGTGTTAATTACGTTAGAGGTGACGTGGAAACACTTTTCCCAAGCGACATGTCGCCGGTGATACGACGTTGACTTTGTTGACCGTATTAACAATAGAGAAAAGTTTCATGTAGAACATTATCTAATTAAAGAACAATCAATTCCATCTCAACCATCCATTTTATTTCCATCTAATGGTTTAAATCAATTTTTATTTTAATTTAATTAAAAAACACACTTTCATCCTATTTTTTAAAAATTAAATATCTCACAAACCGTTAATCGTTACGCAAAACGAAACATACCATCGCGACGAGAATTAAATCATCTTTCTATAGAGAGGCACTTCTATATACTTTCGACAAACTTTTTTTTTTGATTTTTTTTCAGTCACGTCTGAAAAAATCACATGTGATTTGCATCACAATCACATGTGATTTCTTTCGACGAACTTTTTATTTATTTCAGTCATGTCTGAAAATATCACATGTGATTTGTATCACAATTCTATGTGATTTGTACCACAATCACATGTGATTTCTTTTGATGAATTTTTTTTTCAGTCACGTCTGAAAAAATCACATGTGATTTGTATCACAATCACATGTGATTTCTTTCGACGAATTTTTTTTTTTGATTTTTTTTCAGTCACGTCTGAGAAAATCACATGTGATTTCGTAAAATCACATGTGATTTTTTTAGACGTGACTGAAAAAATAGTTCGAAAAAAATCACATGTGATTTCGTAAAATCACATGTGATTTCTTTCGAAAAAAATACTCGTCGCGATGGTGTATTTTTTTTCTTTTGACGATTTACCGTTTGCAAGATATTTTATTTTTAAGTAAAATGTGGGAAGTGGGTTTTTTATTTTGATGAAAAAAATGAGTGGCTAGGATTCACCCATTTGTTCTTTAAGATGATAATGTTCTATAAGGATCTCACCTCGAAATTGGTTAATATTGTCGATTGGTTAACAAAGTTTCCCCAGCGACATGTCGCTGGGGATAACTAAATTGGGCTTCCGGTTTGGTTTGGGCTTTTATATTACGAAATTGGGGTTCTGGTTAACAAAGTTGCCCCAGCGACATGTCGCCGGGGATAGGGTTTGACTTTGTTGACTTTTAACTAAACTACGTTTTTAGGTTCGTTTCGGTCTGATATTCTGTATATTTTAACAAAAAATATAGATACGTTTTTTAGGTGTGTTAATGTTTGTACCATTGGCATGTCGAGGTGATATCGTTATACATAAACACATTCATATCATAAAAGTTTAAACAAAGTCTTCACATACAATAAAACATACGAATTACATTGCAAATGACAAACTACTACAAATCATACGAATTACATTGCACATGACAAACTACTCCAAATCAAGTTTTTCCATTTCATTGAGAACTTCATGAAGTAGTGCCGCCGAATTAACCGTGTGTTGTTCCGGATGCATATGCTTGTCCATTGTTTCCTTGAGTACACTTATCTTTCTACGCAAGTGCTTGCAGTTTGAGCATTCTGTATTTCTTGAAGATCCTAGAGAATAGTTTGTAGGTGTTGAAGGTCCTGAAGAATAGCTTGAAGGCGTTGAAGGTCCTGATGAATAGCTTGGAGGTGTTGAAGGTCCTGCAGGGTAACTTGGAGTCGATGGAGCTCCAGGAGAACTCATCAATTCACGAAATCGGGTCTCTTTCCATAAAAAAAATCCACATCCATAATGTTTCGGAGGCTGTTAAATAGTAAAGAAATAAATTCTTTTAACAACTAACCAGAATATTTATATATTACACAAATAAAAAACATGTGATTGTTCACCATTGATTTCGGACATGCATAGTATAGTTTACCGCAACTCTCAGGTTTATATGATTGTCGGAGAACTACATCTCCTTCTGCACACCTACACGCAAAAGCTTCATGTGGCACCATCTTCACCATCTTTTTGTGGCTGTGATGGTAAGAGTGTGTGATATGTTTGTGGTTGTGATAGTATTTGCTTTTATGGTATAAAAGAGTTTTTGGCGCAAGTTTTTGGCGGGAGTTTTTGGCGGGAGTATTCGGTGGGAGCATCTCGACTTATCTGTTGAACGTCTAATGTATAACCATAACATATCGACTCATACATTGAACGTCTAATGTATAACCATAACATATCGACTCATCCGTTGAACCTCTAATGTATAACCATAACATATCGACTCATCCGTTGAACCTCTAATGTATAACCATAACATATCGACTCATCCGTTGAACCTCTAATGTATAACCATAACATATCGACTCATCCGTTGAACCTTATTTGTTTTAACCTAAACATATCGGGACTATCAGTAAACCTCTAATGTATAACCATAACATATTGACTCATCCGTTGAACCTTTAATGTATAACCATAATATATCGACTCATCCGTTGAACCTCTAATGTATAACCATAACATATCGAATCATCCGTTGAACCTCTAATGTATAACCATAACATATCGACTCATCCGTTGAACGTCTAATGTATAACCATAAAAATAATTTTAGACAATTACTATATATTTTATAAAAAAAGTTATATATAACTAATAATAAAAAACTTATAAGTATTTTTATAAATTATTATTTATAAAATATATAATTATGAAACATATTTTATAAAATATATAATTATAAAACATATTTTACAAAAATTAATTATTAAAAAACAAGATTTTTTATAAATAAAAAGTTATATAAATTATTATTTAATTAAAAAGATATATAAATAATAATAAAAAACAAGTAAGTTTTTTTATTTTGATGATTCCCCGGCGACATGTCGCCGGGGATAATTGATTATACAAGGCCTCCAAAATTTTCATTAACGCGCCATTTTGCGCTAAACGACAAACTGGCAGTTTCCCCGGCGACATGTCGCCGGGTATTATTGATATTATTTTTGCTATTGTCAAGATACTTAGTACTAAACGACAAACTGGTAGTTTCCCCGGCGACATCTCGCCGGGGATTGTCGCCCAGGATAGGTGTTATCATAAAGCTGATCTGGGATTCATCTTCATTACCAAAATCGAAAAAAAAAACTTTAAACCTCCTTGGCGATTTTTGCAGCACCCTACCACCACAAATTACACCACCACAAATCATTCGAGCACCCTCCATCACCACCACACCTCCACCACTTACCACGAAAAACCACCGTCTACCGGCTGTCTCCAACGGCAACCTCCTCCTCCTCTAAACCATAATTCTTTCCCTAACCCTCTAAATGATAATTCTTTTTGTTCTTTTTCTAACCCTCTAAAGAGTTGCAGCCGAGACCAAGTGATACACGGGTTAAAGGGTTTGATTTTAGTTTTTTTTTCTTTTTAATTATGTTAATAAGTTGCGGTTTGAATTTAGATTATGTTTCTAATTATTTTAAGGGTTATTATACAAAGAAGTTACTATACTTTCACGAAAGTTCCCTAAGTTTCAAAACTTTCATTTTTGTTCACTTAGGTTACTATTATGAAACCATGTACATTTGGGGTTACTCAACTTTGCAAAAAATATAGTAAACATCTTTGACTTGTAAAAACATGACATTCTTATGTTACGTAACTAACTAAAAAATATATGTCTAGGTTGCTCGGATTAACATTGAAATTATGGGGGTGTATGTTTATCAAAAGTTCAGTAAACCTAAGTGAACACAAATGAATGTTTAGTAACTTTAGGCGAATTTTGGGAAAAGTATTGTAACTTCTTTTGTCTATTTCCCATTATATTTTATGAGGTATATTTATGTTAATAAGCTTGTGATTGTTGGTTTTTGTTAAAAATATTGCTGCAGCCGTTAGCACGGTAGCTAAGGCCAGAGACACAACCAAAGGTACGTATTTTCTTTTTTTTTTCTTTTTGGTATCCCCGGCGACATGTCGTCGGGGAACGTGTATAGTTATTAAACTAACTTATGGTGTTTATAAGCAAATCCAAACAACCATTGACACTGTAATATGCACATCCAAACACTCCTTATGCTGCCAAAATTATGAGAATAAGTTGCATAAGCTGTCTAAGAACAAAACAGCTTATGCTGATCTGTTTAACTAAGATTGTCATTTTGGGCGTGTGTGTGCCTTTGTTTACTACCCTTCTTGGCTGAAAAGGTCCCGATGAGCGGATGGCCGGCGCTCATGACTGATATTGGTCAGTTATCCTTATATGTTTATTTTCATTTCGTGTTCATTTATTTATTGGTGTTTTTTATCTAAATTCGTTTATTTATTTATATCCATATAAAATAAAATAAGCATATTTTATAAAACAAAATATTATAATTTATATCTCTAACTCTGTCTACGTTTTGTTGTATGTATATGATTGAGACCCAGTGTGTTTGAGGGTCCGCACTTTCGAAATCCCCCGATTGGACAGTGTATTCGATGACGGCATCCAGCAAACACTTTCAAAAAAGCGTTGACAATACCATCAGGCTGCTTTCAAGCCTAGCATTGGTGTCTATAGACACCCTGACCGGGACTTAATTTGTGGAGAAGATCAGGCTGGGGCAGTCCCGTGGCCATTACGGCGGAGAGTGAGGATAAGTTATATTTCGGTTTGGGAAATGTTCACATTGAACATTGCCCGAGACCGCTGAAAATCGGCCCCAAAACCGGGCCAAAGAGATAACGGCTATCTCGATCAAGGGGGGTATCTCGGTCGCTTGCTCGCCCTTTGAGATGAGATGGTAATAATCATTAGAATTTTTTTACATTCATATATAATATATATCTCGTTATTAAGCTTTGGTGGTGTTGTGATTTGTCGCTTTAATTTCTGTTTCTTTTATTATGCGTGTGTATGTATAGATGGCAGAGCTCACCACTCATGGAGTACACCGTCGCTGATTGACACCTTTCTTCATGGGGGGGACACACACTGTTAACGCGGTTTTCACTCGGTTGGGAACCGCCGTATATACGTAAGTTTTGTTTCAAAACGATACTTTAGGAATTATCGAGAAATAATGTAGCAACCAGACTAATATTTAACTGGCTTGTTGTTTTTGTCGCTCCATGGAGGAGATGATGAGGGAGGCTGGAGGCCTTACGGCAATGACCTAGTACATCTGATGATGAGTCAACAATCGCTTGGCAGAAGGGATAAGCACGAGGGGCAAATTCCACGGTGTCGGTTAGGGTATTGCCAGCCAGGGTCACAGCCGGCCCAATCCCAAAGTAGGCGCGACCTGAAAGCACGCTAAAGAGACTAGAAAACAAAAAGGTGGACTTTATGATGAGTCTTTTTAAAAGTAACTCCAATTTCTCTGAGGCGTTTTCACAGTTTGAGTCGGCTGGTGCCAGCGGGAGTGGTGGGAGCGGCAGGTGCAGGGATGACGAGGAGAGTGCCGACGATAAGGAGGACGATGATGAAGATGGCGATGGCGATAGTTAGTTGTGTTATATATTGGTTAGTATGCTAAATTGTTACTTTATGTTCATCTTGGCGACCTGTAAACACTTGTTTTCCTATCCTATCATGTTGAATATTGACTTGTAAGAACCGTTTATGACTAGGAAGCAACGTTTTGTAGACTTATTCGGATTTTGGACGATTTAGCTTTATTATGTTTTGGTTTTGGTACAAGTTGTGATGTATTTGTATTGCGTTGATCCGTTATATTGTATTGTGTTTTGGTACAAGTTGTGATGAGTTTATACAGGTTTTGGTACAGGTTTGATGTTTGGTAGATTTTTTTCGGAAAAATTCTGGAAAAAATCTAGAAATTGTCTGCTGTGCAGGCTGTATTAAAAAAAACTGCAGACTATTCCCCGACGACATGTCGCCGGGGATGGTACACACAAAACGACAAATTCTCATTGTTATTGCGTTGACAAGTCAACTGATAAGGAAACTTTACCGCGACGACATGTCGCCGGGGATACCTGGCACTAAACGACAAAACACGTTCCTTATACGTTGACAAGTCAACGTATAAGGAACACTATCCCCCGCGACATGTCGCCGGGGATAACACGCAATTAACTAATCGCTTAGTTAAATGTCGTAATTACTTAATTTTAACTAGGACATTCCCTAACGACATGTCGCCGGAGAATATGTGCCACGGTAGCACTAATTACTTGACTGAAAAATATGTGGGACCCACCGTGTCGCTGGGGATTGTCGTTGGGGAACGTATCCCTAACGAGCGTTTCTCACCGAATTATTCCCCAGCGACAAGTTGCTAGGGAAAGGTATCCCCAGCGACAAGTCGCTAGGGAAAGCCCCGAAATGTCGCTAGGGAATGTGGGAAATGTTGTAGTGAATGTCTTGAATAGATGTTGCACTTGGGGATAATTATATGTAATATGTAATGAGTTCATGTTAATGTTTGCGCCAGGGTTATGACGTACATTATGTATATGTAATGTGATCGAAGGTAATGAATGTCGTTAGAAAATCTTTCGAACATGTATCATCGCATTTGATAACTTATACATGTTGTCGTGATTCTTTTTAACGTGAAATTATACTTAGTTCTTTTGGACGTTCCGAAAAACAAAAAAATTGAATGTGAAACATATAAAACTCTACATATATGTCAATTTGTCGACCTTGAATATAATTTTGCTAACTTGTAAAATGAATATGTCAACTTCTATTATTCGTATTCAAATTTCATTGGGTTGACACAAGGTTGCTGATTAAACCTGCTTTCTTTAGAGTTAATTGCATAAATGTCGGCTCTAGCAAAATTGGTCGTAAGAGAAAAAATTAACGGATCATCCACCTATGGTTTTGACTCGTAACGAATTTGGTTCTTTGACCACTAGTTCCATTAATTTGACTGTTAAATTTTTATTTGGTGATGTAAAATGACGAAACCACCCTCTTATTATTATTATTAGAGTTAATTGCATAAATCGTCCATGTGCTTTGTCGGGTTTAACAAACAATGTCCTTAAAAAGAAATTTTACCAGTCAAATTAACAGCATTAATGGTCAAGGGACCAAACCCGTTGTGGGTGAAAACCATTGGGAGAGGAACTGTTAAATTTTCAGTTCTTGTGGACCAATTTTGGGGAATTCCGACATCAACAATGGTCGATTGTTAGCATTTTTATCTCATATATTTAGATCTATTGTTTTGTACAATAAACTTGTTAAATTTTGCTTGGCTAACCATGGTTCTAGGGTTGAATATTCTAGTGTGTTTTTTCTGGGCTATAAAGAATTCAAACCGAGTATATCTCTCTTTTTCATTTCCCTAAATCTCCAATTGAACGGGCACTCATCCTAACATCCAAAACCCCAATTCCCTAAATTCTCCACACATCTCGATCACGATTTTTGTTACTAATTTTCCAAACCAAAAGTTCGTCTTTCTAATAGATATTATTGGAAGCTTTGTTGATAGGAAGGAGTGGTATGGCACAAGGGGGGGGGGGGGGAAATGTTGTTTTTTTTTTGTACAATTCGCACAAAAGTTATCAAAAATAGGTCTCGTCTTCGGATTCGTTCGTTTCATCAAAAACCCTGATCAAGCGTATTATCATTGGAAGATCATAAACACAGATCTGGATTGGCGACGACATAATCTGTTTGTTCAATTGCACGCTTTTCGACTCGAAAACAAAAACTCCACACCAGAATCCAATCTCATCAGAATCAATCGAAATACACTAAACCTCACGAAAAAGGGTCAGCTTAGTCACATAACGGACCGACTCACACCTGTGGCGTTCTTATGCATCCTGTATTGAAATGGTAAGGGCGGGGACTCAAAAGCCAGTATTGGCTGGGCCAATAACAAAATAATATCACCCTCGGACACTCTGATTTTATTGGAATTATCTGATACTTAAGTGTAGTTCTCGCAAAGGTAAGGGTGGTTCATCTAATAATTAATATTTATCGGTTTTAAATAAAAAGAGGGCATTCATCCTGATTTCCAGTGCATATACAATGGGGGTGGGACTCTGGCTTTGGATTGAATTCCAGCAGTGACGAGTCAAGGTTAAACGTTTTTTCAAATAAATACGGAGATGGAATGTATTTTACCCAACGAATAACTTGTTTCTCATAATTTAATATCCCGATGTGCGGAATGATCTGGAAGAAATAGCACTGGACTGCAACTCAATAGCATGGACTACTATATGCATATAAAAAGTTAGCAGGCAAGGCAATTGGAGAACCGGTTTTTGTAGATGTAGACGCTGATTAAAATATTGCAAATGGATATGGGTATGTTTCAAAAAAAAATAAATACTCCATCCATGGATTCGCTGGTCTGGTTTCTATCATGGGAGTCAGATACACGGTTTGAGTTCCGTGAGTTTGCAAAGTGGGTACCTTGTGATTTTCTTCACTAGACAACAGCTCACAAATGATTATGAATCACAGGCGTCGGGGGAAATGATCAAGTTGAGATCTATACATAGGTTAAAAGAGTCACAAGAAGAAGGGGAGTTCAATGTTAAGAAGGAGCCAAATGGGTTTCGAAATGAACGTCCTGGTAAAAATCGCGTGGACTCCTTTGAAGAAGGCGAGATCATGGTGAATCGGAGTATGATGGGTTGTGTCAAGGATTGTTTGGTCGAAAGAGATTGGACGATACGTTGAAAAGATATTGAAGATTGTTCTAACAATGTTACTCAATATTGAAATAATTTAAGAAATATTTCAGAAGAAAAGTAGCGTTACAACATTTAAAAGTGTTATTTCCGAAATCCAAGTAGTGATTCAGTAAATCAAGAAGTATTTAAAAGTGGACCACAAGATCGAAGTAAATGGTGGACTAAGTACGTATTCCGAAGTCCAAAATAGGTAAGGTAGACAAGAGAAACACATTCATCATGTCCAACACTTGTATTATTGCACTAAGCTCATGACCTCGAAGCTGTATTCGTAATTATAAGGGAATTGCACCAGAGTTCGTAATTATAACGGATTTGCACCAGTAATCGTATTTGCACCAGTAATCGTAATTATAATGGATTTGCACCAGTAATCGTATTTGCACCAGTAATCGTAATTATAATGGATTTGCACCAGTAATCGTAATTATAATGGATTTGCACCAGTAATTGTGGCTCTTAGGCAATAGCATTCATGCAATAATCTGGATAGCATACAATTTCCTTAAAAAGAAATTTTACCAGTCAAATTAACAGCATTAATGGTCAAGGGACCAAACCCGTTGTGGGTGAAAACCATTGGGAGAGGAACTGTTAAATTTTCTTTCTAGTGACCAATTTTGTTAAATCCGACAATCACATGGACGATTTATGCAATTAACTCTAAATATTAATATCTAATGTATTGTCAAAAAACTTTAAAAATTTTCTTGGCTAACCATGGTTTAGGGTTGACAAATTCACGAGGTTTAAATCCATGGCAATAAAGATTCAAACCGAGTATAACTCTCTTTTTCAAAAAGGTTTGCGTGGTCACTTTAGAGTTGTTTGCAACTTGCGGAATTATTTGTTTGTGTGAATGCATGGAGTAACTATTCAAAGCATAGAAGTTTTCATGCATGCATATGCATGTGTTTCTATAGTTGTAGGGTATGGTATATAATCATTTTCCATTTAAGGTTTTCGATCTTTTTGTACAAATTTATAGACTTCAAACGTGTGTTTTTTTCCATCTTTTTGCAGTTATCGACTTGTAATTTTAGTTATAGTGTTCAATTATTGTTCACATAAAAACGTTTAAAAACGTAGATTATATATTTGATACGGTTTTTAATACGATCGTTGACGATATCTTTGTTTAGGCGATATATCGTGTTTAACCACCACCAAAGTGGCTTGGTGGTTAGTCGTCAGACACCCTCATGTCCTCACAAGATTTCTCGGGCTCAAACTCACTAAGTACACATTTTCGAGTCGACCAAAGAAAATGTCAAAAAAGTATATGAGATAACTCAGTTAGACTGTTTACATCTGAGTCAAAAATCTGCCCTCAACAAGTAACCTAAATCGGGAAACCCTTATCCATCTACCCTTTTGGAAAATTTCCCTAGTCGTGTTTGTTTTCTAGAACATATGTAGTTTTCCAGACCATGGGACATCAATATTTTCAGCAGTAGGTGGAAATGGCACACAACTTCAAGGAACCTCACTTATATGCAATGTCTTAATCAACATCTTGGATTCTTTCTATTCCAAGCACCCGGAATATGTGGTAGCTAGTCTTATTCATTTGTTTCACATGATATGATATGCCCCCATAAGTTGCATGGCCCAACTCTACTTAATTTTATGGTTTAAAATCTTACACATCGTAGAATCACTTAATTAAAATGAAAAATGTGAGAAATAACTATAACCCTCTATTATCAATTTTTTAGTTAGAAAATATATTATGGTGCATCTAAAAGATTATGGATGTATCTCTTATGTGTGGTTATTGTTATTTATCATCTCCTCATTTCATCTTAAGTCATCTTATACAAAATATTTGAGTTTTAATGTGTGTATGTGAACGAGAAGTACATGACTAATCATGTTATACTTCTTATCCGTTCTCTGCATCTATTGTTGTTTATAGACATAGTGTAGGGAAACATTTACACTTTTATTAAAATAAAATCAGAATACAATTAATAAATAATTAACAGAAAATAAATAATAGAAAATAAAACAGACATAATGGGGTAGAAGCAGAAGACAGACACTATGAACGATAAATAAATAAAGCTGTAAAAGGTCGTGGAACGAGGCACGTGTTGGACACGCTTCCCTTAAAACAGATTCGCCGTTTATCTCCCAGGGTACAACGTTCAAAACTGTTGTACAGCCGGACCTGACAAACTTGCCTCAAATATCACGGAAGAAGTCGTATGATTCTCATCGAAAGGATTGCTAGAAATTGGTTGCTATGGAGCTAGGTTTTTTGTTGTGTTCAAAACTGAATGAGCAAAGGTTAATTTATAGCCTAAACCTATCTTGGTCACCATATCTGCTAAAAATAAAACTGATTTGCAAATCTTTTATTAAATAAAACGATTTGAAATCTTCATTTATTAAGACCAAATCTGTTATAAACTTGCACACAAAGTATATATCAATTCCTAAAATAAATTGATACAGATTTATGGAAAGAAAATCAGAATCTGCGACAAAAAGTTACACGCACAAGCTCAGATTTTCCTTCATGGGGCGATGTGGGATACTCTCCCAAATCCCAGATTTCGTATTCCAAATGCCACACTTTGAGACACGATATCTCATTCATATTAACTCCATTTTGGACATACTTTAGCTCATGCAAAGCTCCCTTCAAGGAGAACGCAAAACTACAAGCTAGCATAAATATATATAACATATACATATATTAAATAATGTCCAAAGTTTGCCAAAAATCATTTTCACAAATATTTTTCTAACAATCCCTCACATGAATGGAAATCGATCAAAAACACATGAAATTTTTTGCGAAATTTCTGCGGTTGAGTCCTGCATAGGATAGGTAGGTGTGACCCTTTGAACCTTCCCTTGTGAGATGCACTTAGCCTCCTAGATCTGAGTAGACGCGATGTCCTTGAACTCAGCCTCTGTTTACGTAGAAGACAATACACACTCACACAAGACTCTCCCTGACATATGTCAAGTCCTCGTAGTCGTGCTCGTTATGGTCATGAACACTAGCCTGGTTCTGCAAGAGCTCTTAGGATTTGCACCCCTCACAATTCCCTTTGAAGCGACCCCACTTCTCTCTCACATAGGTGATTTCATCCTGAATCATTAAAAACATATATTTTGCGATTTCATCTTGAATCATTATGCTTTGTGATTTCATCCTGAATCATTAAAGTCATATGTTTAACCTCTCAACAAGTCACATTTGTTATAGGAATGGACTAGAATGTTACAATTTCAAGTAACACCCTATTGACTTTACGTAGTCAATCGTGATAACTCCATTTGAGAGTAGTTGTCGCACCAATCACCGTCTATGATGGATATGTCTTTACTTACCGTTTTACATTGTGATATGAGTTTTGTCAAAATTCAATTGACTAGCACACTTTATAAACATGGCCGTTATCGGTTTACGCCTTATTGGTATGTCCTTTACGAATTAACGTAAATACCTCGCATATTCTATAAATTTATCTTAAATGATAAATTTAGATTTCGTCATAGATTTTAGCTATAGGCGTTTGTTTGAAATACTTTAAAGATTTATAAGATACAGTTTTTCACTTAGCGTAAGTACATCTCCTCTAGTGGATCTAGATTCTTTTAAGCAAGAATCCAAATTTGCATTACTTTATCATTTGATAGCAGCCGGATATCTTCTATAATACAAGTTCATAAGTATCATAGTACTTGTGTAATACTATTCAAATGATCATCACTTGGATACACATGTCATTACATACATAAGATGCCCAATATTCTTTGAGTATTCAAAATGGGCAACACCTTTTCCTCTAATTTAATTAGAATTAAAAGATGTCATTGCATTTTAGCTAGGTTGGAATCCCCCACACTGAACCTCTCAAGAATATTGTCCTTATAATATTTTTAACTTCAAAACAAATCTATATTGGTTCACATTTCAAAAACCATATCCAACAAGGCAACAACTAATGAAGTTCATGTCAAATCTAGACTCCAACATGTCATTAGTGGATTTGTTTATCTTGATATCACTTCTAGTGATAATTAATTATACAATCTATGTATAAATATAAGAATACATATATAATATCAATCTCACATACATCCATTAATTTTGAATCCACATTGTTACATGATATGGTCAAAAAAATTGATGTCATTGTTTGAGAGCGTGCATTAAGCCATATAATGACTTAACAAGCCTACAAACTTTTCTCTCTAGTCTAGCAGCCATGAAACATTCAGGTTGGTTCATGTATAGTTTTTTTTAATTTATAAATCTCCTTTTAGAAATGTCATTTTCACATCCATTAGATGAACTTTCAATTTTTTTAACGCGACAATAGCAAGTACCATTCTAATCGAGGTTATTCGTGTAACAGGCAAATAAGTATCAAATAAATTTAGACCTTCGTGTTGTCTAAATCCTTTGATCATCAATTTTTCTTTGTACTTGTCAATGGTGCCATCGGCTTGCATCTTCTTCTTGAAGATACATTTATAGCCTAGTGGTTTACAACCCGAAAGTAAACCCACGAGCTCCCAACTATGTTTTTGTAAAATAAAATATATTTCACTTTAATGGCTTCATTCTATTGAGTTATTTCGAGGAAGTTACCGCTTCTCAATAAGAAGTAGGTTTATTTTCTACCATAAAAGAAACAAAATCGGGTCCAAACAATTTCTCGGTTATTGCCCTTTTCCATCTTCTAGATTCAACCTCTTCTTCCTTGGGTTGATCTCGTCTCTCAGCTTGGAGATCATTATCATCCTGTTGTCTCTGATCTTCGACAACTTCTTCATCTATGCAAGATGATTTTCCATTTTCCTTCATTAATCAACGAAATAAATTTTCAAATAAGGAAGCACTTCTTTATTCAATTATTGTATCCTTATGTATATCAACAAACACAAAGAAACCATAAGAACTACTGTTATGAGCATATACTAAGAATATGTAATCACAGTTTCGAGTCAAATCTTTTGAACCTTGGGGTTCAATACAGATATCTTGGCTGGGGATTAGAATTCTCTAAAGTTGAGTCAAACATGATACATTATGTTCACCAATCACAAATAAGTTAAATATATATAACAATTCTGTTTAATAAAAAAACAAGGGCCCACTAATTTATTTACACTCACAACAAACTTAACATGATCTTTTTCCTTTGGGTAGATATCCCCCCACATGTGTAAATACTTATTAGATAGTTTTCTTCTCATCCATAGTTCAGAACTATCTTATTTTATTTACAAGGGATCTTACCTAACAGATAAGTAGCCGATATAATCACTTTCCCCCACATGTCGTGGCTTAAACCAGGACTTGAGAACATGGCATTAACCATATCTTCTAAGGAACAGTTCTTTCAACAATTATATTGTTGAAGTATCAAGAGCAATAAATTTATGTCTTATTCTAAGTATAGCACATAAATCTATAAATAAAGACATATATTCACCTCCGATATGACTTCGAACCACTTTGTTTTCGATAATAAGTTGATTCTCAACTTATTTATATAGAACAATCTTGTCTATATCTTTACTCTCAATTAAATATAAATAGCAATATTTTATACACCATCAACAAATATGATGAAGAACTTGCCATTCTCTACCTTAGTAGGTATCAATTCCAAATCACATAAAACCTTGTGAATCATATCAAGGGTTCGGTTATTTTCTGTTCAACCGAGAGAAAAGACAATCTTGTCAATTTGGCTTCAACACAAGTTTTAATTTTATAGTTTGTGTCAATACAAAAAGTGGGTATCCAATTTAGTTTAATTAGACAACATATTGAGTCAAAACATGTCCGAGTCAGCCATGTCATACATTTAAAGAATCAAATAAGCTGATTTCAACTCATTTTGCTAAAATGACCACTAGAAAATACATTCAGCTTAAACATTTTTAAAGGCGTAACCCGTACGGACTCAAATTATGTTATTCGTTAACTCAATTTTTATTTGAGTCAAACACAAGATGAAAGCCAACATTCATTAAGCAACCATCCGGATACAAGATTCCTACGAATCTCCGGCACGTACAACGCGTTGTGAATCGCATCTCATCTCCATTCTCAACTGTATTGAAATAGTTAATCAAAGTTTTATCACCATATACATGACATCATACAGAAGTGCAAATCCACCATTATCTAAGGTCGGATTCCCTCTTGGCCTCAGTTTTTATGTCATTCAGACCATATAACGCATTGTTATGGCACATAAGATTTCTGAATGCTTTAAAGCATCTACCGTACACGTAACTCGAGTATCGATCTCCCTTTTAATAGGTTCGGAAGCAGATCCTTTCATGTCACTCATGACATTACAAATGTTAATATAAGGTCCTATGATTAGTCTAAAACTAATTTGGTACTATTAACAACGTGCTTAATCACATAGTGTTTTTAACAAAAACGATTTTAATCGAATTTTGTTTAAAACACTAATGTTTTGAAGATCCGTTATACAAAACCACTTTAAAGGAAGTCCTTCAACTAAATAATTAAACAACATTGCTTATTACATAATGGTTTTATCAAAAAACACATATGTAATATGATGTTGTCAATTTCTTTAAAAAAGATCTTATTAGATCTATTTCACATTATCTATTTTTACACTGAAACTCAACAAGGTTTCGGTAGATCCACTCTTCTAAAGAAACTCAACAAGGTTTCAGTAGATTTATTCTTCTAAAGAAACTCAGTAAGGTTTCTATAGATATACTTTTAAACTTTAAAAAATTTCAAGAATTATATCTAGTTAATATTTAACCGACCCGGTTTAAAATAAACTAGACAAGTCAAACAAACACTTCCACTAAATTACTAAAGTTGTCACATCCCGTAAATTCCTGGTTAGTATTCCGACCCACTCCGGTCATCTACTTTTAAATGTTATACGTTATGTTTAAATCAGATAGTTTACCGGGGAACTAGACTGCGTAAAAACTGAAAAACATCGTCGGACGCGTTCCGACATCGATAATAAATTAATTTAGGCTTAATATAAAATATTTTAGCTTTCCTGAGTGTTTCGTGATTTTTTTTATCACTTTCGATATTAATTTTAGGGCTTTATCCTTTAAATTGCGTTATTCGCGTTTTAGACCAAACGGAACTCGGGAAACTCAAAATCTTTTCGTGTAAACTCAAGTTATCGTTAATATTGTACCCTAAGCTTAAAAATTTCGTTCACCCCTCCTCCTATACCCAAAACCCACGAAAAATTATACATGTGCATGCTCAAAATTAAATCAACAAGCATCTTTCTTGAAATCCCATGCATGTGCTCATGCTTACACAAGATAGTGACACATGAGAATGTCATTCTCATGCACCATTTCTCATGTTGTTAAGACCATGTGTTTACTTACACACTCTTACAACTTTGACTAGCAAACTTTGAACCATATCCATCTTGAGTGAACCTAGGCTAGAAAAACTTGAACCATATGGTCCTTGTGAGCCCTATTCGGCCGAACCAAGGGTGCACACACCCTTGGTGTGTGTTGGTCACTTGTGGGCACTCATGAACCTTAAAACCCTAACTCTCCCACTATAAATAAGAACAATATCTCACACTTAGGTTATAACACATTTCACTAGCCTCAAAAATTTATTTCTCCTTCCTCCCATGTGTCTCTAGCTCATGGCACACTCCCAAAACTCACAAACACATCCCATATCTTTTGATTTCAAAGCAAGAATCCAAGTGTGTTTAAGTTTCACATCCTGGTTATATCTAAGGTGTTGTGAAGCATTAAATATTTGATTTCAAGAATTATAAAATTAGAGTTTTCAAGATTATTTGGGGTTTTTGAAGATCTATAACTCTTGGGTATAGATCTAGTGTTTTTGCTACATATTCTTTTTGATTTGTAAGTGTTCCCTAAATCTTTGTTGGTTTCATCTAGTTTCTTTATAGATCTATGTTTGTTCATAAAGATCCATGTGTTTGTGTTAATTTTTACAAAAAGAAATAAGTTAATATGTTGACATCTTTTATAAAATGGAAGTAAACATTGTTACCACTCTATGTTTATATTTAAAATTAAGTCTAGTAGATATTGATGAGTTGTATGAGAGTTGCAATAATAGAATAAGGTTGGATGTAAGGTTAGGTTTTGTGGTGGATTAGTTGTAAAAAAGGTTGGACTAGATATCACTAATATGCGAGTTGGGTTGATTTTTGGTCGTATTTCGGCAAAACAAACTTGCTGTCCCGAATTAGTATTTTGTTTTAGAAGCGACTTAAAAATGTTTCATTAGGCCCCGTAAAAGTAGTTTTCGAAAACGCATTTTTTGCAATAGATAATTTTCGTATATCACAACATAAAAATCTGTACTTAAAACGGCGAAGTTATGGCCAAATAAAACTCGAAACATTTTCGGCTAAAATGGAAATATAATGACCCAAATCAGCAGCAAAAACGGGCGATTCGTAGCCCTTCGGGTCTCGAATCGGCCTAAGTATAAAATCCACGAAAGTGTTGTCCTTAATAATATTTAAATAAAACATTTGGCAACCCGTTTTAGCCTAAAAGTAAAAAACGAGATACATTTTTTTATTTTTACCACAAATCGGAAAAATAGATTTTTAAGAAATACTCTAATTAATGCTTGCTGATTGGAATAGTAAAAGGGGGTTTCGGGCACTTTCTGACGATTTTGAATGTTTTAAATGCAAGCGAAACATATAGAAATGCTAAGTAATTAGTTAGAACAACTAGAAATGTCATGAAAGGTTATTTTTGAGATGAACGACCTTAATAAAAAGTAGATTAAATTAAGAAATGGTACGGATTGACATCTAGGCTATTTAAAACATAAGGTTTCGGCGGTTTTTAGAATTTGTTAGAGCGATTTGTAATATATGAAACATAGAAAATAGGGGACGCTATTACGTGTTGAAACAAAAAGTTTCCTCTAAAAGGGAAAGTTTCTACAAAATAGTAACTTTTTGAAAGGTTCGGATTTAACTAAATACATGGTAAAGATTTCAAAGTCTTTTATTACTACAAACGCAAACACATTTGGATCTTTAAATGATTAACATGGATGCTTTAACTTGTTTCATTGACAAATGCTAAAGTCATACCAAATACTTACTCTAGGTCGCGTCTAGACCCTCCTTATATCTTCAATCATTTGTTGTGGTTATTCGCTTATCCTTGCTAAGGTGAGTCATAGCCCCACATTTTTTTTACTGATTTACAAACACTATGATACTATGGTGTTAGAAACATTGTTTGCTTTTTAAATTGTGACACAAGTCTTTACGCGAGTTTTACTTGTTTATGTGTTGCCTAAGTAGCTTACAAACTACTAACTGCCCTAATTATCATGAACTGTTTAGTTTCTCGACCGAGGGACCGGTTGAGGGAAGCGCGAGTGAGTAGATAGTATCAATGGGACTAATTATCCCTATCCGCTTTGGTTCACTTAAAGAAGAACAAAACGGAATATAAGTCATGTCGATTGAGCATTAGGTGGTCTTTGGTTTGGGACTCCGGTTAAGTGCAGGAATACTTTGTGACCAATGTAACATGCCCTGTAATTATTAGCTTCATGTCATGACTTATGCAACATAAATACTTTTTAACGATTGCAGTATCTGTTTTAGTAGTCGCAATAACGTTTTGAAATCTTAGTGGTCCACTCTTGTATTAACTTAAACCTATGAATTCACCAACATTATGTTGACGTTTTAAACATGTTTTCTCAAGTGCTTAGCTTGGATTGATTCTTGGTGCTATGTGGAGTCTATATGCTATGTGACTTCGCCAATTTCAAGATTTATCTATTATTTACTCGTTGTCATTATCAAAACTTTGTTATGCTTCCGCTACTTTTAACTTAATTATTATGGGTTGTAAAACTTAAATTTATTTTATTTTATGCGACGAGTAAACTTTTTCAAACGTCCATGATTAGTGATCGTTCCTTATTGCTTTGGGATCGGATTGTTATGACGTCACGCCCTCGGACACGTATTCCGTCCAGGCCCCGTTTGGGGGTGTGACAAAAGTGATATATATAGTGTGATATTTAATAATAACATGTATAATTATTAATATCTTGATTCAAAGAAATTCTTTTTGATTTTATCGAACACGTTACAGTTATCTAATAAAATAACAACTTGCATTTTATGAGATATATTTCAAGAAACTCTAATTGATTCCAATAAATTCGTTATGATTTGTAACCATGTTAGTAACTGGCGTACCAATTATATTTACAAGATCCAGAAGGGTCACACTTTTGTTTAAACACAAAACAGTTAACAATTGTTAAAATAATTTGGTATCTAATAAATTCGATTGGGTTTATATAGACTTGTACCAAATCCGATTTAAAGAAAGTCAATCTTAGATTCAATGAATTAAATAGATCAGTTTAATAAAAACTCAATCTAGGTTTTAAAATAAACTGATTTGAGCAACTGCTTGAAAAAATTGTTATAGATCTGTAAATTAAAATTTGTTTAATTAAAAACTGATTTCCAAGGAAACTCAATCTTGGTCTCGACAGAAAACAATTTATAAATATAAAACTTGTTAATAATATTAATCTGATTTTAAAAAGTGTTTTTAATTCTGTAACACAGAATCTGTTTTAAGATTGTAAGGAAACATGTATACTTTTATTAAAAAAAATCATATTACAATTAATAAATAATTAACAGAAAATAAAACAGACATAATAGGGAAGAAGCAGAAGACATACACTATGAACGATAAATAAAGAAAGCATTAAAAGGTCATGAAACGAGACACGTGTTGGACACGCTTCCTTTAAAATAGATGTGCCGTCTGTCTCTCAGGGTACAACGTTCAAAGCTGTTGTACAGACGGACCTGACAAACTTTCCTGAAATATCACGAAAGCAGTCGTATGATTCTGATCGAAAGGATTGCTAGAACTTGGTTGCCATGGAGCTGCATTTTTGGTTGTGTTCAGAACTGAATGAGCAAAGGTTTATTTATAGCCTAAACCTATCTTGGTCACCAAGCCAAAATATCTACGAAAAATAAAACTGATTTGCAAATCTTTTATTAAATAAAACGATATGAAATCTTCATTTATTAAGACCAAATCTGTCATAAACTTGCACACAAAGTTTATATTAATTCCTAAAATAAATTGATACAGATTTATGGAAAGAAAATCAGAATCTGCGACAAAACGATGCACGCACAAGCTCAGATTTTCCTTCATGGGGCGATGTGAGACACTCTCCTAAATTCGAGATTTCGTGTTCCAAAAGCCACACTTTGAGACACGATATCTCATTCATATTAACTCTATTTTGGACATACTTTAGCTCTTGCAGAGCTCTCTTTAAGGAGAACGCAAAACTACAAGCTAACATAAATATATATAACATATACATATAATCAGTGTTGCAAAAATCGGCCTAGGCGGCCGATTAATCGGCCGCCTAGGCGGATTCGGTCGTTAAACGCCTTGATTTTTACTAATCGGTCTGGTAAAAAATCGGTTAAAATGGGTCAAAAATCGGATTAATCGGAAAAAATCAGAATAAATAATGAAAAAATCGGATCACTTGAAATATTTGAAGTTTTGAACTTTGAAATGCCATGCTTATCTTATACATATTATATCTAAAATTATAATTTTGTATATAAAAAATCCAATCCGATTAATCGCTAGGCGGTACCCGACCGCTCCGGGAGCGCCTAGCGATTTTTGCAACCTTGTTAAATACCTTCATTGTATTTCATTTCATTTCAGCTTTTTAATCTCATTTCCTTTCTTACTTTCACTCTGTAATCATTTGTAACTGATTCCCAACCAACTTGTAACAAACTTTCACCATTGATCACACAATCAAGCTTTCGACACCCTGTTTCTTATTTTCTTGAGAGTCTAAGCCGTTGTAATCCATTATCGGTCTTAAGTGGCCCTAGTGGTGTGTATCAAGATCATGTGCCCAAATGGACATATACACATAAATTGTCTAACACACTATATTGCTACATTACACATAAGCTTTCTTTCCATGCTTGATTATTAGGATCTAATAATTGATCAGCTTTCTTAATGTAGGTGAAGGATGTTATTGAAGTTGGTGAAAGTATAAGGTCTAGCCTTGGGGTGAAGGGGAGGGATTGAATCAAGTGATCACTTGAGTTTT
>BQNB010095078.1:0-25955 GCA_026074375.1 Tanacetum coccineum
ATTAAGGCAGTAAAGAAATGGAAAGCTCCGGTGACACCCTCTGAAATTCGATCATTTTTAGGGTTAGCAGGTTACTATCGGTGTTTTATCGCAGATCTCTCTAAGATTGCTAAACCTCTTACTTCGCTGACTCAGAAAAACAAAAAGTATGAGTAGGGCATGGAACAAGAAGAGGTTTTTCAGACCTTGAAGGATAACTTGTGTAATGCTCCAATACTATCGTTGCTTGATGGCTTAGAAGATTTCGTAGTATACTGTGACGCATCAAATCAGGGATTAGGCTGTGTACTCATGCAACGAGGCAAAGTAATTGCCTATGCATCGAGACAACTAAAGATCAATGAGAAGAATTATACGACGCATGACCTAGAATTAGGAGCTGTTGTGTATGCCCTTAATCTTGGAGGCATTATTTGTATGGTATGAAGAGTGTTATCTATATAGATCATAAGAGCCTTCAACATATATTCGTTCAGAAGGAGTTGAATATGCGTCAAAGGAGGTGGATTGAGTTATTTAGTGATTATGAGTGCGAGATTCGCTACCACCCAGGTAAGGCGAACGTGGTGGCAGATGCACTAAGCAGGAAGGAACGAGTGAAACCTAGACGTGTACGAGCAATGTCTATAACTATTTAAACTGGAATAAGAGGGATGATACTAGCGGCCCGGGGTGAGGCGTTCAAGCAAGAGAACATACTCGCAGAAAGGCTACATGGGTTGGATCAACAGATGGAGAGGAGAGAAGATGGGAGTTTATACTTCTTAGACCGTATATGGGTTCCGTTAGTAGGAGGTGTACGAACAATAATTATGGACGAAACTCATAAGACTAGGTACTCTATACATCCTGGAGCGGATAAGATGTACCATGACCTTCGAGATATGTACTGGTGGCCGAGAATGAAGAGGGACATTGCTATTTATGTTAGGAAATGTCTAACTTGTTCTAAGGTAAAGGCAGAGCATCAAAGGCCTTCGGGTTTATTGCAAAAACCTAAGATACCTGAATGGAAGTGGGATAAGATCACTATGGACTTTATTACCAAGTTGCATAGGATGAAGAGTGGGCATGATACGATTTGGGTAATAGTCGACAGACTAACCAAGTCGGCTCATTTTCTAGCAATACGAGAGGATTATAGTACTGAGAGACTGGCAAGGCTATACATCGATGAGATAGTCGCTCGACACGGAGTTCCTGTGTCGATCATTTCGAATCGAGATGGACGTTTTACTTCGTGATTCTGGAAAACGTTGCAAAAAGCCTTAGGGACACGATTGGATATGAGTACGACCTATCATCCTCAAACGGATGGGCAAAGTGAGCGTACAATTCAGACCTTGAAAGATATGTTAAGGGCGTGTGTGATAGATTTTGGTGGCAATTGGGATGTTCATCTACCGTTGGTAGAGTTTTCTTACAATAATAGTTATCATTCGAGCATTCGGTGTGCTCCATTCGAAGCATTGTATGGAAGAAAATGTAGGTCGCCCGTTCTGTGGGCTGAGATTAGGGAAAGTAGTTTGATTGGACCTGAGTTGGTATAAGAGACAACCGACAAGGTAGTTTTAATCAAGGAGAAGCTCAAAGCGGCAAGAGATCGTCAAAAGAGCTATGCTGACAATAGACGTAAGCCCCTAGAGTTCGAAGTTGGAGATAAAGTGTTACTGAAAGTGTCGCCTTGGAAAGGCGTGATGCGATTTGGTAGGAAAGGTAAATTGGCACCAAGGTATGTAGGACCAGTTGAAATCCTTGAAAGGATTGGTCCTGTAGCTTATAGGTTAAGGTTGCCTAACGAATTGAGTGAGATGCATGACACATTCCATGTGTCAAATTTGAAAAAGTTTCTGGAGGATGCTAACTTGCATGTGCCTTTGGACGAGATCGAGGTCGATAAAACTCTTCATTTTGTCGAGAAACCCGTAGAGATTATGGATCGTGAGGTTAAGACTTTAAAACATAGTAAGATTCCTATTGTTAAAGTACGTTGGAGTTCAAAGCGTGGTCCTGAGTTTACATGGGAGCGCGAGGACCATATGAAGGCTAGGTATCCCCAACTGTTTATTGCTAATTCTAGTGAATCTAGTGGTTAAATCTCGGGACGAGATTTCCCTAAGGAGGGGATACTGTGACAACTGTGTTTTGAGCAAGTTAGTCAACCGTTATCATTGACTTAAGTTTCACTATGTGGTATGATAATTATGTGTTTATGTGATCTTATGTGAGTTGGTTACAAATCCATTGAGCGTGATCGTCTCATGGTGATTGAAGTTATGGATGCTATGGATATTTCTTTATGTTCACATTTTAGTGACAATAAGAATGATGGTAAAATTTTATGTGTGTACGTATTTATATGTATATGTATACGTATTTGGGTAATAGGAATTCGCGAGAATAGAAAATTAGTTTAGAAATTTTAGTTAGTAGATTTTAGTATTATTAAGTTAGAGAAATAAAGTATGAAATGAATTTATTTTAGGTATTTAAAACTAGTTTTATTTAGAAGGATGTCTAAATAAATAAAGGTTTTTATAAAAATAACAAAATTAAAGGGTTTTTGTGTAAATAATAAATAACAAAAAAAAATAAAAAAAATAAAGGGATGTTTGTTCGGCCGGATATGGGAGAAAAAGGAGGAAGGAAAAACAAATTTTAGTCCAACTATGATTCTAATTTGGTAATTATCTAAATCTTTTTCTCTTCACTATAAATACAAACCCTTCACCCCTATTTTTTTTAAATCGGTCGAACCAAGAGCAGAGAAAAAAAAGATTTTTTTATTCAAGATCCAAGTGGTGGTTCGTGTTAATTAATCGAAGGTTTTAGGTATGTTCATAAACTTTAATTGTTTTAATTTTCTTTTTAATTCATGTAACAATAAAGTGATGGATAAATTAGGGTTTCATAAAATCTGTAAATTAATGATGTTAAACTTAATTAGAAGTGTTTAGGGTTTAATTAGAATCATATTGATGTATTCGGTTAGAGTTAGAACGCGATAAAATTGAATTTAGGGTTGAGCAGAATTTTGAGTCATCTTGTTCGAATGTTATCTCATGATTGGTAACGAGATTTTTGATGAATCTTATGTCTATTGATAAGTTCAGCGAGTCTAGTTTCCAGAAAATCCAGCCTTGAAAGTTTTTAAGGTCGGGAAGTCATTCAAATGTTGGTTACACTAAAAGTTGTCAGATCAGTAAATACGGGTCAGATTTAGGTCATGTTACTTAAAGGTTGAATTAAGCTTAGCCCTTCTACAGTAGTTAAGTTCCATATGTCTATGGATAATCCTTAAAAATTAGCTTCTGAAAGCATGTCTAAGAATGAGTAGTTAAGAGATATATTTTGGGTGCAATCACTTGATCTAATTAGGACATTTTGAGTTTCTGTCGTTTTTATTCTTGAGGTATTTACACATGAAAGTAATACTTGGAAACACAAGGTAGTTAATATACTCAAAAATGAACAATTGGGGTGACTTTTGGTATAATTTTATGAAGTCAATAATGTAAGGTTTTGGGATATCGTTAAGACAGACACTAAAATTCTACAATTTTCTTAGATAATTGTAAGTAGCTAGTGTAATGTTAGTAAGAAGGTTAAGGTACTGGGCATGGTGTGGGGTATGACCCATGATGGTTACCTAAACCCTAGACATCCATCAAATGTGTGTTACATGACTAAGAGCATTTTAGCTTGAGCTCATAGTAAAATCCGGTGGTTTTAATTTATTTGTATAGTTCACGTGTGTAGAGATTTGGAAGACTGCGTTGAGTAATCTAGGTGAGTTTTCATAGTCCCCATTTTACTCTATAGAGAGAGATCTTGGGATGAAGTGATAGCAAAATATGTTTCAAAATGTTTTGATTATGTGATTATATGGTTCAAGTTACACATGGACATTTAAGTAGCTATTATATGTTATGTGCTGCATGTGTTATATGTTAGCATGTTCTTCGCCCTACTTCGTGGGCAAGAGGGTTCGCCTACTTGGTGTGGGTAATGAACCTGTGTGTTGTGCTACCAAACCAAGAGTCTGGGATTTGGAGGGTGTTGCTATTATTTATTTTTTCAATCTCTCTGTGACTAATTTTTTTTTATGCATAGGTCGGGGGACATGTTCCGTCCCATTGAGATTCATTAGTTGCATGAATGCAAGCATGTATACATAGCCAACTTATTTGTCCCCTGCCATGTTTTTTGTTTTTTTATATAATCACAGAATTGATTTAAATCTTGTTATTGTGTCGTAAAACCATGAACTCTCACAACCATTGTGTTGACGTTTTTAAGCATCATTTTTAGGTGGAGAGCACTTATGATGGTGTTGAAGTAAATAAAAGTGGCTAGAGAAGACCATTAGGTTGCATTGGAAAAAAGTTCCTCAGATGATTCGTTTCGTATTTTGTTGCATAAATCCTTGAATGTTTTTTATTAGTTTTTTGTGGACATTGTCTTTGTATTGTGAGACAGCCCCCTTATCATTATTAATACAAGATGTCGTTCTTTTGTTTTCAGTATTGTCATGACACATCGTGTCTCTTATATTAGTTATGCATGTAGTGATTCTCTATTGTTGACCGTTTCCGCCTTGGCGGGGTGTGACAAACCTCAAGGACTATTTCCGTAAAAAAATTAAAAATATATATTAAACATCAACATTTTTTATAAAACCGTACGTATGTCAGAAGCATTTCAATATTGGGTTCGTTTTGTTCATAATTCTACGATATTTTCAATGGCATATTTTTTTACAAATGAGTCGATAGATATACGTTGCATATTTGACAAATAAAGTTTGTAATATAAAAAAGTCGTAAATAGGTAAAATTTTAAGGTCGTTTTTGTAACTTTGTGCTTACTTTGAGGGTGCGATTTGTAATTTTTTTACCTCGCGAGGGTTGAAGTTTCTTTTTTAATATTAAACATCACGAATTCCTATGGCGTACTGCTTTATATAATATATAAAGCACTAGTTATAATTATAATACTCTTCAAAATATATCTTTAGTACATAGAAAAAACTTTATTTATAAACTATTATTTTATTGTATATTACTCTATTATATATTTGGCGTGCGGACGACATCGTTTTGCCTTAAATGAGGCCGTTTAGTGTTAATGCTGTCGTTTGGTTCATGTTGGGCCATTTTTCTTCTTGGGCTGTCTGTTGGCCCAGTTCCGTTACAAAATATGTCATGCCTCTTGAAATCTAGAAGTGTACTCAACACTCTTTCTTAGTAAAGTGAACTCAATACTCTTTGTTAATAGTTAGGAGTGGTGGTTGTTTTGGTGGTATCGTGGTTGTTAGAATTTGACACTTTAAACATGTAATATATGAGTAAAACACAGCGGATAAAGATCACGTATAGTATACAATTAATTAATATAATCAAGAACAAACCTTGTTTACCTTTTCTTGTGATTATCAAAATCAAAAGAAAAACCCTTCGGATTAGGGTTTATAAATCGAACCACTATATGAAACAATATAAAGATTATAAAGCAAGAATCCTCTATGGTTTCACACACACGTTTGTATTGATTCAATTAGAATGCTGGTTCTTAATAACGATAAGCAAAACAAAGCACGTGTGTAACCCTTAGAAAATCAACTAGCAAACCCTTGTGGGGTGTGGGATTCGATTGACCAAGGGGAGGAGGAAGAAGAAAAGAAGATTTGATTTGCTTAGGGTTTTCAAGATTAGTCAATAATGAAGCAAGGGGGTTCATTATATAGGCTAATCAAACTTAGGGAACAAGTCACAAGCTCTAATCCTTATCCCATAAGAATTCAATCTTTTCATTTTCTTCTTTGCATGTGGCCAGCCAAGGGGGATTCTAGATCCTTCCCTTTGGTTGGTTTTACAACTAAGTCCTTTTACTTAATCGTTAACGATCGTTAGCCAACATCCGTTAAGTAACTATTTAATTAACGTATGTTATATACTTATCGTGAAATGCTAATTAATATGATAATTCATATATATTAATTACATTATATAAATTGAATCTAAACGTAACGTGTGCGACCCGATAGGCTCACGTAATTTCCGAATATATGTTTATTTGTGAATGGCATATCCCAACAACTCCAACTTGGACATGTCTCAAATAAATATAATAACATTAGTAAGCGTCTAGCAACACTTTAATGCTCCCAGAAACACGTGAGTGTAGTTTCATAAAGTCTCAGTTAAATGATTTAAACATTTACCATCCCTTTGTTTCTGATACCGTGTTAAAAATGGATATGGATCTATGTCATTCCATTATTTAACAATTTTGTTTCTCGTTTCAATAATTAATCAAGATTACTAAATTCATCGAGACATATCTAGATATCCTTGGGGTGTGGCCACACATACATCTGATCAATCCAACGGGGGGCCCAATGGCATCATTCTTCAAAAGCTAGTTGAAGGAACAAATTCTATATTGAATACATGTGTCAGTCATGTGCTTCACAACATTTCTAAAGAAATAGTCCTTATTACTACCTTATTTAGGATAACGTTAAACTATAACAAAAAATGTTATCCATGCATGCAAGACATGCTTGCATCTTAAGTCTAAGGATAAGCAAAGAAAATCACTTACAAGATTTACTTGATGACACTGATCCATAAAGTGATATCTTGCTAGTTGGGGTAGTCCGATATGCAAGCATGTGAATATCATGTGAGTTTGGCGGACACATCCTTTAATATTCCAAGAATATTACCAATCACTCAAATTTGTCTTAATTCAACTATACTCCCATATTGTTGATCGACAATGGATATCATTCAGGGATTTAAACATGCAAATATAGGATACAATTAATATTAAATGAAAACAAACATACCAAGTACTTTATTTCACTTTGAAAATAAAAATTGTTACATCCCTTATCCAAATACTAAAACACAGATCTACATGAAACTACTAGCTAAACGAAGTCTAATGCTCCTAGCATGTTGAGTAAGCTTGCCTTTTGGTAAAGCCTTCGTAAATGGGCCAGCTAGATTGTTATCTGTGTGAACTTTGATAAGATGAATTTCACCTAATTTGATGCACTCGCGAATGTAATGATATCTTCTAGGATAGTGTTTGGCGCCTTTCTGAGCTCTTGGTTCATTGGCTATAAGGATTGCAACAGAATTTTTGCAAAACATCTTTATAGGTTCGATATTTGTGGGTACAATGCCAAGCCTATAAATAAACTTCCTAATCCAAACAGCTTTCATTGCAGCTTCTGAAGTAGCTATGTATTCAATTAATCATGGTGAACATTGCAGTAGTACTTTTCTTGGAGCTTTTCTAGTCTACTGCGCCTCCATTCAAAACGAAGACCTATCCTGTCTGGATTTATGTCATCTCTATCGGTCTCGAATCCAGCGTCACAATAGCAAGTAACTCTAAGCTCCGCTTCAAGATTTCCACCATAAACCAAGAACATATCTTTAGTATTTCTTAAATGCTTTAGAATATTTTTCACAGCAGCCAAGTGCTCCTCACTTGGATTCTGTTGAAAATGGCTTGTAATGTTCTGAGAGAATGCCACATCATGTCTAGTGCATCTTACCGCATACATGATAAATCCTACGGTCGAAGCACAAGGAACCTTTTGCATACGCTTCACCTCTTCAGGTATTGAAGCACCTTGTTTTTTACTTAAGGCAAGTCTTTTTTGCATTGGGATATTGCCACGCTTGGAATTATCCATTCTAAATCTTTTCAAGATTTTATCCATGTAAGCACTTTGACTTAGTCTAATTAACCGCTTAGATCTATCTCAGTAGATCTTGATTTCAAGAATAAATGTTGCTTCTCTCAAATATTTCATGGCAAAACACTTTCCAAGATAGTATTTTAGATATTATAACATTGGAATGTGATTTCCCATGATTATTATGTCATCAACATATAAGATGAGGAATGTTCCCACTAGGCTTTTGATATACACATGGCTCAGCATTTTAAGTAAAACCAAACTTTTTGATTTATTCGTCAAATCTTTTATTCCAGCTTCTTGATGCCTGCTTAAGTTTATAAATAGATCTTTGAAGCTTGCATACTTTCATGGGATGTTTAGGGTCAATAAAACTTTCAGGTTGTACCATATAGATATCTTCATTAAGATAACCATTTAAGAAGGCAGTCTTGACATCCATTTGCTAAATCTCATAGTCATAATACGTTGCTATGGCTATAAGAATCCTAATAGCTCTAATGTCTGCAACAGGAGAGAAGGTTTCTTCATAATCAATCCCATAGGTTTGAGTATAACCCTTCGCTACAAGACGAGCTTTATAAGTGTGTACTTTTCTATCCATGTCGGTCTTCTTCTTGAAGAGCAATTTTCTCCCAACGGTCTTAGCATCAGGAGGAAGATCAACCAAGTGCCAGACTTGATTATCTTTCATGGATTGCATCTCTACATTTATAGAATTAAGCCACTTACCAGATTTAGGATTTGACAATTTAGCCTTATAGTTAGTAGGTTCATTAAGATCCCCTAAACTATGCTCATCAACTTCTACATTTAGACATAACGACCATGAGCTCGATGTGTCCTTTCGGACCTACGAATAGGAGCAACATCAATTTCAGGTTCGAGACTTTCTGCCTCAACATGATGTCCGTTAGTGTTTTCAGTAGGTGGTGTATCTTCATCTTAAATTTCTTCAAGTTCTACAGCCCTCTCACTGGCTTGTTGAGAGATGAGATTCTTTTCAAAGAACTGCGCATACCTTGTGATGCGGTCGTCGTAGGACTTCTACACGAAGTTTTACAACTCCCTAGGCAGAGCACCTAATTGTTGTAGTAGTAGTATAGGCAAGACTCGGGGGGGTTGTTATCGTTTACTCGAGGAATAAGATGGGAAGGCTTGATCACGGTCTAAAAAAATTCTAAAGGTTGAGGGAAGATTATTTTTGGGTTTTTATATTTTATGAAAGCAGGTAAAATCATATATTGGAGAGGTTGGTTGGTTTTAGCTATTAAACTAAATATAATTCTAAACTAGTGGTGATAACAATATAATAAAAGATTGTGTTTATTTAATCATGTATTACTCCCTAGATTGCTTCTCCTAGTGTTGTTGCTTTGTCACACTTGTGATGATCTATGTAATTATTTCCTAAGTCATGAATGAATTACACGAACCCGTCGTCTACTTAGTATTCCGTTAAGGCAACGCACAAGTAAGGTAGTATGAAGACTATTACAAGGCCCCTAAGGGTATACTAAGTGCATGTGAAATATATTAAAAGTGGATCAACCATATTAGGGGGCAAGGTAGTATGAAGACTGTTACCCGATGGTATCCTTTCTACACAATCATGTTTTCCTAGACATATCAACAGCGATACAGACAAAAGCTGGTTTTCTAAGACCTAACATGCACATCCATCACAAGAAGCAACACCACTAAGATCTACATTCTAGGTTTCATACAATCATAAATAAACACAATAGGAGGTTTAGCCAAGCATGTTAAAGATAAAGCAAGAACATAGATGAATCAAACAACACATAGACATATTGAATGATTAAATAAACCTTACTTGATTAAAACATGAGTTGGAGGAAGTACAATAGGGTTTTTAGGCCCTAAAATCGTCCCTAACAGCTGCTAAACGAACTAGGGTTCGTACCCTCTTTTTATTCTAAAGTTACACACTCAAAACCCTAAATTCTTCGGGTTTTTTATATATAGGAAAAATCGTTGTGAGCTGTCGCGTTTTTAATCGTGACGCCGTCATGAAAAAAGAATATTCTAATAATGGCTGGTCGTGTGCTCTGACGTCGACGTGGAATCTTGTGAAGTCGTCTGGCCTTCGTTGTGACGGCATCACGTGTATATTGACCCTGTCTGCTAGCCGCTGAAACATACTGAGAGATGTTGGTGTAGGTCCGTAGGCTTGTCCGTTTTTTCTCCAAAAGAGCCCAAGTCACATGTAATTCTTCCAAATACCCTCCAAATGCAAAATACCTAAAAAGGAACGATTAAGTACCTATATTGTGGCATAAATGCAAGATTTAGTGGGTTACCAACCCGAAAATGTATATAAAATGACACCATCATCAATACCTCTACATCTTGAGATTTGCATGTCCTCAAACATATAGGCTTTTCTAACTAGACAATAACAAAATGATGGGTAATTAACCTACTCTTTAAAAGTATTTTAACAACACAACCTTCTGACCCTCGGTAATCAAAAAGCACGGGAAAGTTAACACTAGCACCTCACATAAGTTTTGGGATTTCTCTCTTTTTCACTCGGGTGTCATAATAAATTATAACATAAGGGGAGAACGGAAAATCAACACGTCATTACTGTCAAAGCATATTAAATAAAACATAAGCTTTGTAAAGGATTAAACCCTCCACCGCTAGTGCAAGCATTATTCATAACTATCTAAGAGGTCCTTTTAAAGGTTGTGGGGTGTAGGTGTAAATAACATATAATGTAAACGGAAACGGATGGGAACAATTTGGGTGGCTTAGGTGAATTTAGGAGTAGAAGGAGTGTTAGCTAATTATTACAACGAAAAAAGCTTTGTATTGTTGCTAACAATACTCGACGAAGATCTACAAACTCTACACAACTCTACATTAATCTCTTTCTTTTTCTTTTCTCATTTTTTTTATTAACATAATACATCACATGGGGTTTATAATACGTACCCCTACACTTGAGCTTTTACATGCTCGATATTTATAATCTAACTAATGACCCGATTTGAGGTGGATCAAAATAACATAGAGATCATTTGACAAACATATGGGGGGTATTGACTTAACTTTTCTTCCCCATTCTTCCGCGAAATAAATACTACCATGAATCTCAATCGTCCCAAAACTGTATTTACAAGGATAAGGACTTAGCAACCATGTACTCAAATTATTAAGTTGGGTTAAACACAATAATGTACTAAAAATGAGTACATAAAAGGTAGGCTAAGGCTTTTTGGGTGTAACGATTGGTTTAAAAGTGACAATGCTCTTCATTAATGATCTGGAATCCACCAGAAAATTACAAGAACCGTGAAAAAGGATAGGCTCGGAGAGTTGTACTAGGGGTATCCTGCACTAATGATGAGTGCATGGCAAGGGTGTGGGATAGTTACATGATCAGTGTGACCATCATAACAATTACAGGATTTAAAACATGGGTTAATCCTAAATGCTCTTATCAAGCAAATCCTAATACTTACATGCGGTCTCGAGATGCAATTACAATAAACAATTTTCAGAATTTAATACACTACCGGTAACAGTCATATAAATTTACAAACACCAGACATATCCAGAAAAGGTGACAAGGCAGATGCATACATGGTCGCAAGTTCTAGAATTTAATACACTACCGGTACACTCATATGAATTTTACTAACACCAGACATTCCAAAAAATGTGGCAAGGCAATGCATACATGGTCGTAACGACGGAATAGACATGCACGCCTACAGATCAACCTTAACTCGAACCGGGTAAAGATAAAATCATCTTGGGTTACTGATGTTCGTTCAAAAACCCCCCTTAATATAATATATATAATAAAATACATATACATAAGCAAAGTATCTTACAAATTATTCTTAGGAAAGAATAATAAATAATCAACACGGGTATCGTTCTCCTTGGTGAGAGGTGAATGAAAATTCACGTTAATGTCGGGGATCGAGCTTGATTATCATTTAAAGATTTGGATTTGGGATTCTAATTCTAATTACGCAAATGGAAAGCAAATAAAGGCAAGCTAAACAAGAATTAAAGACACAATTAAAACCTAACGACAATTAAACATTTAACGATTAATTAACGACTAATGGACAAACAAAATATTATCAAATTAAACTCTTAAAACTTAAAATGCAACTTACTTAAACTAAAATGCATTAAAATAATTTTTAAAATAAAGAAAATATATTTTTTAACTTATTTAACTAATTAAAACTATTTTTTAAAGTAAATAATACTAAAAATGAAATTAAAAATATAAAACTAAATCCTAAAATTTTAAGAAAAATTATAAAAAATTTATAAGCTAAAAAGGATGTTTACAAGTAAAAACTAGATAATAAGCTGCTTTCAATAAGCAGTTAAAAAGCAAATAAGCTGATAAGCTTAAACTAACTAGCCTATAAGAAATTAATAGAGCATATAGTTTATGAAAAAGACCCAAGGGGGCGTTGGTAAGGTGTGCGTGTTGTGAAGGAGAGGTCACAGGTTCGAACCCTGTGACCTTTCTTTTTGACAAAACATTTTTTATTTTCTTTTTGAAAAGCTATTAAATAAGCAGAAATAAGAAACTTTTATGAAGGGCTTATTGCCAAAACTTTAAAATAAGCTAGAAAAAACTAACAGAAAGTGACAGATTTGCAATTTATAACTAATGACTAAACACTAAACTGTTTGGCTTATTTAAGACTCAATAAGCAAAAGTAAAGACAAATAAGCTAAAGACAAATCTTAATCTAGAACTAATAAGCTATAAGGACTAACATTAAGCTAACAGATTAAGCTAAAAAGCTACCAAATTCCCTAAGACAGCAGACTATAAAACAGAACTTAAATGACTTTAAGACATATTTTAAGCTAATTTTAAAGCTAATTAAGAGAAAAAGCTAAAGGATTTAAAACAGATAAAAACTTCTACTTAATGAACTCAATTAAGCTAAAGTTCAGGTCACAAGCTTAAAGAAATAAGCTAGATAAAGGACAAAAAGGGACAGTCTACACTACTATTTTTGGCTTTTTGAATTTGAAAACAGATTTGCAGCTTAAATCTAAGACTCAATAAGCAAAATAAAAAGCAAAAACAGTCAAAAACCATTACTCAATAAGCAAATTCAAACTAAAATTAAGCTAATAAAACCACTAAATAAGCTAAAAACTCAAAATGAGATAGATTGCATACATGACTGTTTGATTTAGACTCATTAAGCTAAAATGGGATTTTGCAACTTAAATTTAAGACTCAAAATTACTTCCAACTAAATGAAAACTTGAAACAGCTTAAACTAAGACTTCAATAAGCAAATTTTACCAAAGATTTAACAAAGAAGAGCTAAATTATTGATCCTAAAGATCTGCACATTGGGACATTTAAGAACACCTTTGCCAGACTTGAGCTAAAAAGTTTAAAAACCTATTCCTATACTACAAACTCAAATCAGATGGAAAATGATGCATATTAAACTCACTTTGAGCACAAAGACCATACACCAAACAAATTTTCAAAGATTACAATTAATAAGCCATTTTTGAAACCTAAAAACTAACAGATGAGGATTTTTGATAACACAAACTACAATACTTAACTAAATTTAATTCTAGCTTAAGAACACTAATCCTAAGTCCTAATTTGAGCTTACTAAATCTTACTTAATGACCAAAAATAACACAAGCAGTCTTAACTAAGTTAAAACTGCTTGTGCCAAACACTCTTTAAGATTTTTAAAATCTAATTTAAGCTAAATAGGACCTTACTAAGCATGGATTATTAAGAACAGATGGATATTTATGCATATTAATGACATTTAAGCAAAAACCTAAGAGAAATAAGCACTAGAAATAAGCATATCTATGTAAGCAGCATTAACATAAACTAACAGCATTAACTCTAATGAAACAGTGGTAACTAGCATATTTCAATTCCAACTACTTCTAAGCTGAAAACTAGGCATATTAAACTAACACTAGGCATAATAAGCAAAAGAAAACAATAATAAGCAAACAATAAGCAGTAAAATAAGCTGAAATAGAAATTAGGCTTGAAAGAGTAAAAGAAAATGTACCTTGATCCCAGCTCAAACATGGATCTAAAATGCTCTTAAGAGCTTAAATCAACAAGCTAGCTTAATAATAAGCTCTGAATAAGCCCTATAAGCCCTTCCAGAACTGGCTTATCTTCCAAATGACTTATTCAAGACCACTTTTTAGGTAATTTGAGTAATGAGCTTATTAAGTTAAGCTTAAAACAAGCTTAGCTTAATAAGGGATAGCTTAGGAGGTAAAAAGCTTATTTGAGCTTATTAGTAAAACACATCTAATCCAATTTGCTAAAAAGTAAAGACAGAATTTAAAGCACAATTATAAATGAAACTTAATTTTATTAACTTTTTAAAGAGAATACAAACTGTTGAAAAAGGAAATTACATTTAAGAAGACAACAAGCTAAAATTAAGCTAAAATAAGCTACTCATAAGCTACACTACTCCTATTCTAGATTATTATCTCTGTGTGATTGAGCCTCCTTTTATAGATGAGGGGAGAAGGATCCAGAAGCAATAGGAGCGTCTTTAAGCTCAAATCCAAGCCCTTGATTCACATTCAATCATTAATCCACCCTTAGATCAACACCACGTCCTCTTAGCCAATGAGGTTCTTGGGGATTGCCAGCGTGTCATAAATGATTATCAGGTGTGTCAGAGGGTTTCTTCTAGAAGCAAGGAACGTGTATGTAAGGAGTGGGATTTACCCTGTGTGCTCTATGTTGTAAAGGAGGGAAAGGGAGGAGATAAACAGTAACTCTTGACCCTCTTTTTGTTATAAGTTTGACTTGGGTCCGGGTATAGGGATTGGTTTGGGCTTTTGTTGTTTTATTTGGGCCAGGATTTGGTTTAAATGATAAATGGATTTAGACTTGGATTATTGATACAAGGTTTATAAAAAGGGCTTATGTTTGTTTAGTATTAATCTTAATGGGCTGACCCGGCCTATTAAATGGGTTCGGGTTGGTCCATTTAAAGATGTATACGCCTTCGGCTTCAATTTCTTACTCTCTTTCCATTCCCGTGCTTGGTTTTGTCCGTTTTGCTTTATATCTGTCCATTTGTTGAATATCCGTTACCTGCAAGACACAATTCACAATACAAACAAATATACTGCATTTTTATGCCTTTATTGATCATTATTGGTCTTTTTAGCTTTATATTAAGAAATAAAAGATATGTGTTTAAGCACATATCAATTACCAATGGTGGGTACCCGAATTCCTAAAGATCTAAGAGCGAACCTCACATTTTTGGGGGTGGAATTCTGAGGGTTATTGTGCTAGTCATATAAATTCTTATCCATGAGACGCTATTAATACTCGGTTTTCGTCAGTATGTGTCGTAAAAAAATTTAAATTTGGGTAAAAATCACCTTTTATGCTATGTTTTGATATATTACCCATCATTTTAAGGACAAAGCAGATGAAAAATAAAAGAATAGTTTCTAAGGCTTATTTTCCCCCTACACTTGAGTTGAACATTGTATCCAATGTTCTATAGAAGTACCCGTTAAAACGAATAAAGGGAAAAGAAAAAAAGAAAAAGAAACTAGTACTCTCCTGGTTTGCTCAATAATGGAGAAGAAACATACGATAACTGGTTAAATCGTCCTCCGAGAATCATCCAATGAAACTTCCTAAGAACTTTCAAGCTTCTTCTCATCAAATATAACCTGTAATCAAAGACAAAGACAATTATACCAAGCATAAAATGTGTGATAGACAAATATACAATATGAATTTAGGGTTTGACTCGATAAAGCAGTAAAGATAGGATGAGAGAATTGTTAAACTCATTAGGTTTTGCAGGTTTATAACAGAAGAATACATATATTAAATGTTATGCAAGTTTTATTTTCAAAAATAATTAAAAACGTTAAGTTTTCTGGACCTGGGCGTTTGACGCCGTCAGGGTTTTCGTGACCCTGTCACAGGTGTCGTGGTGACGGCGTCGCGTGTTAATCATGACGCCGTCTCCACAGTCTTTGAAAATGAAATTTTTGTTTTTGATGAAAAATTTCCTGCACTTGATTTCATAAGTTAATTCATGTACAAATGGCTGCATAAACCTGAGATTTAACAATTCAATCATATGACTCGAAACTGACATGAATTAATCTAGACAATTCATTTAACATGTTTGATTTTGGCTCAAAAGCCGGATAATTTCCCCTACACTTATTTTTGCAAAACACCTTTGATTGAAATTAAGACGAGGTTAAAGACAAACAAAACATGATTACAAAATAGCTCAAACATAGTAAAACAAATGGTAAAGAATTAAAACACACATGACACTCCTAATTTGTAAGAAAAGTAAATTGGGTTGCCTCCTAAGAAGCGCTTTTCTTTATTAACGAATCTTGTAGCTAGACTCGAAGCCCTTTTACTCCTTAAGCTTGATGATACTTATGTGGTTAGTTTTGAGTTTTTCAATTGTTTCTATCTCTTTTATAAGTACGTTCGAGGTCCATGCAAGCTTTGTAATACCCCTTTCTCTTTTCAAGGACATGCTTAAACCCCTTCTTTCTAACCTTCAAGTTTTCCACAAAGAATGCCTCAAACTTATACTTTTCTAAGGAGGACACTGGGTCTAATTCTTTTGTCCTTTGAGGCATTCTAAACACGACCTTGTCGTCCCTTTGGGCAAACCTAATTAATCCTAAAGATTCATCATAAGCGAGTTTAGATGTATGCGCAAAAGTTTGTCCCAAGACTACTTCACTTAACCCACTATCAATGACGCTGCCCAAATCTTCTAAATCATAAAGCCCACAACATAAACGAAGCACCCGATAAATATATGCACATTTTTAGCTCTTCCAACGAAGTTGCAAAACTTATATGGTTGGTATGGGTTTTTGCGTGCTTGAAATGATTTTTCTTTTATTTTGTTGTGGTAAGCACGAGACATGATGTTGACAGGAGATTGTAGATCGATGTATGCATGGCCCGTGTAGACGGTGCCGATTACGCAAGGAATCTTTAAACTCTAGGGGTCGCCTTTCCTAATCTTGGGTTCTAGGGTCGAGAAAGGGGGTTGAGGTTCTCCTAATAGTTCCTTATGGTAAGCTAGCTCTTTCTTAGTAGGGAACCTATCCTTAAACAATTCTTCTTCAAAGTTGTTTCTTTGTTGCGTTCTTAATTCAAGCTCCTTCATTCTTTCTTCAGGGCAGAAGATTTCGGAGTCGAAAGATTGGTTGGTTAATTTGTTCATGGTTTTGAAGAGGAGAGAATCAATGGTTTGCCTCATTTGTAAAAGTTTGTTTATTCAGGTCGTAAACTTAGCATGAGTAGTGACAGGTGGTTCATGAGAAGAGGATCCTAAGGTCGATGATGGATTCACATTCTCCATAGTGAAGAGTGGAATAGTCAATGGAAGTTACGAACAAACACACACAAAAAGATAGACTATGAGAAAGCTAATGTGCGGAAATTAAATCTTACTTGAAAGGATTCAAGCAAGTAGAACTAAGCTAAACTATGATCAAAACCTAACTATTCCCCAGACGCTGGCGCTAAAAACTTGATGCGGTCGTCGTAGGACTTCTACACGAAGTTTTACAACTCCCTAGGTAGAGCACCTAATCGTTGTAGTAGTAGTAGTATAGGCAAAACTCAGGGGTTTGTTATCGTTTACTCAGGGAATAGGTTGGGAAGGCTTGATCACGGTCTAACAAAATTCTAGGGGTTGAGAGAGGATTCTTTTTGTGTTTTTATATTTTATGGAAAGCAAGTAAATCATATATTTGAGAGGGGGGTTTGGTTTTAGCTAATAAACTAAATAACAACTACGCTAGTGGTGATAACAATAAGATAAAAGACTGTGTTTATTTAATCATGTATTACTCCCTAGATTGCTTCTCCTAGTGTTGTTGCTGTTATTGCTTTGTCACCTTGTGATGATTGTGTAATTTTTTTCCTTAGTCATGAATGAATTACACGACCCGTCGTGTACATTAGTATTCGTTAAGGCAACGCACAAGTAAGGTAGTATGATGACTATTACAAGGCCCCTAAGCGGTATACTAAGTGCATGTGTAATATATTATAAAGTTGGATCACCATATTAGGGGGCATCGGTTGTATGAGACTGTTACCGGTGGTATCCTTTCTACATAATCATGTTTTCCTAGACATATCAACAGCAGATACAGACATAAGCTTGTGTTCTATGACCTACACATGGCACATCCATCACAATGAAGCAACACACTAAGAATATACTCTCTAGGTTTCATACAAGTATAATAAACACCATTTAGGAGCTTTATCCAAGCATGTTAAAGATAAAGCAAGAACTTAGTTGAATCAAACAATACACTTAGACATTATTGAATGATTAAATATACCTTACATTGATTTAAAACAATGGTTGGGGAAGTACAATAGGGTTTTTAGGCCTAAATTCGTCACTCACAGTGCTAAACGAACGAGGGATCGTACCCTTTTTTTTCTAAAGTTACACACTTAAAACCTAAAATTCGGGTTTATATATTAGGAAATTTGTGTGACGGACGTCTCGCCGTTTTATCGTGGATCCTCCATCATGAAAGAGAATTATTCTAGATAATGGGTTGGGTAGTGTGCGCTGATTGTGTCCGTGAAATCTTGTGACTGCCGTCTTGGTCTTTAGTTGTGTCGGCGTCTCGGTGTATCTGTGACGACGTCTCTAGCACGCTGAGATTCATTATCTTGAGATGATGTGGTGTAGGTCCGTAGTCTTGTCCGTTTCTTCTCTAAATGAGCCCAAGTCACGTGTAATTCTTCCAAATGCCCTCCAAATGAGAAATACCTGAAAAGGAACGATTAAGTACCTATTTTGGGCATAAATGAACGATTCAGGGGGTTAAACGACCCCGAAAATAGTGTTTAAATTGACACCTCATCACCTTGGCAACCAACACTTTTGTTTTTCAGTTGGGAAGTAAAAGTAGTTTACCCATTGTTTTCTTTGGGGTATCCTACAAAGATAAATTAACAGATCTTTGTTGGAGGTTTGTTATGGGCGTGTCACGCTTACAGGTGCCTTACATCCCCAATTCTTTAAGTAAGACTGATTAAGGACTTTCCCATTCCACACACTTAAAACCCTAAATTCGGGTTTATATATATAGGAAAATCGTTGTGACGGCGTCGCGTTTTAATCGTGACACCATCATGAAAGAGAATATTCTAGATAATGGGTTGGGTCGTGTGCTCTGACGCTGTCGTGAAATCTTGTGACGCCGTCTTGGTCTTCGTTGTGACGGCGTCACGTTGTATCTGTGACGCCGTCTCTAGCCGCTGAGAACATTATCTTGAGAGATGTTGGTGTAGGTCCGTAGTCTTGTCTGTTTCTTCTCTAAATGAGCCAAGTCACGTGTAATTCTTCCAAATGCCCTCCAAATGAGAAATACCTGAAAAGGAACGATTAAGTACCTATTTTGGGCATAAATGAACGATTCAGGGGGTTAAACGACCCCGAAAAAGTGTATAAAATGACACCTCATCACCTTGCAACAACAATTTTGTTTTCAGGTGGGAAGTAAAAGTAGTAACCCATTGTTTTCTTTGGGTATCCTACAAAGATACACTTAACAGATCTTTGTTGGAGTTTGTTAGGCGTGTCACGCTTTACAGGTGCCTTACATCCCCAAACCTTTAAGTAAGACAGATTAAGGACTTTCCCATACCATAATTTATATGGTGTCTTATCAACCTTATTGGTTGAAACCATATCGAGTATGCGTGTAGCAGACTCTTGAGCATAATCCTAAAAGGATAACAGCAAAGTGCCTCAAATCTTAAAATCGTAAATCGTTAACTCTAGAGCATAAGTGCCTCAAATCTTAAAATCATAAATCGTTAACCTACATAAATTACACCATCATAACGAGCATTCAATTATCTTTCAATAGATGGATACTTTCATATACTTTCGATAGAAAAAAATTTCTTTGGCTTTTTACGGTACAATATTTTTCTTGATGTATCACATGTGATATAACACTAATCTGTAAGTTCGAACACTCAACATGTAGTCGTAAGATGGGCTAAATTTTATTGTAGAGCTCCAAATAATCCATTGTAACCTGTATGAATAAACTATATTAACTTGGAAGTTCAAAAATCATGTGTAATATATGATTAAAAAGTTAATGATGTTTATTTTACATGCCAAAAACTAGTAATCACTCTAAGTTCTACACAAGTACTTATGCCTATTTAACGAAACATGTTGAGTGTTCGAACTTACATATTAGTATTATATCACATGTGATATAAGTGCTTGTCGTAATCATGTAATTTGCTTCGTCTAACTATTTACGGGTTTTGAAATATATCATTCTCAAAAAAGAAGGGTGAAAGTGAATTTTAATTAAAAAAAGAGGTTGTGGTATAAGATGAAAGTGAATGTTTTGTTTTAGTTGAAAATAAGTAGGTATGATTGGTGTTTCAGTCTTCATACTTTTTATGGTTTTTAAAATAACTCACGTATTACTACAAATAAAGAGAAAACTATTTGTTAAAATTTTTTAGAATGAGAACTAAAATAGACTAACATAGCGTTTGGTACATCATAATGAGAGTAGGAATGGAAAAGATTATTACGACCGAATGAGAAAATTATGTTTGTTTACAATTACGGAATGCAATGACTCATTACATGTAATCACTCATTACATCAAAAATCACCATTTTCATTCATTAGGGGTCCCTTGTTTTTTTTGCATTACATCTTGTAATGGAATCATAATTACATAAAAGACCTTCATTAACTACTTACCAAACTAAAAATATATATCACCATAGGCTATTTTAGTCTTTTTATTATCGATTACATTCCAATCTATCATAACAACCAAACATAATTATGATCGTAATGCGTCATTCTATTACTTCATTTATTCCATTACGACGTTCATTACATTCCATCGCTACTTCATTTCGTCATACCAAACAGACCCTAATACTCTTTATCTAAATCATCTTTATACATCAATAAATCTGTTTATTTACGTTTACCATCATTCTTTTTTGGAAAGTTTGAATTTTAAAGCTTAATATACTCTACAATCTTTTACCACTTTTTATTTCAATTACTATGAAATTTAATTACTTTCATTTCTGTATTAGGGCATCCACTATGGTCATTTCAAGAAAATGTTTAAAACACATGAAAATGTTTATACTTTGTTTTAACCATAGTGAGTTTATGTTTTATGTCCATGTGAAATGAAGAGGTCTAAGATCTTGGACCTTTTCATAATTTAATGCATGTGTAATTGTTAACCATTTTATAAACTAGAAAAGGTTTATCCATAGTGCAACAAGGTTTATAAAATCAAAAGCTTTGTAAATTAATGATTTTATAAATGTTTAGACCTTTTAAAAGTTCCATCATAGTGGATGCTCTTATAATCACCAGTATATAATACATTTTATCTTTTATTATTCTTGTTATTACTCCCTTCGTCCCAAAATTAATGTCCCCCGACAAAAAACAGACAGTTTAAGAAAAGTGCATTTATTACTGCTTTCTCTTTCTTACTTTTTGACAGAATGACAATTTTACCCTTAACTAAATAATTAAAGTCTTCTTTCAAGTTTGTAATTATAATTTTAAACAAGGATAATATAGTAAACTTGATCAAACTTCCCTATCTATTTTTAGTAGTGGACAATTAAATTGAGACATTCTAAAAGGAAAACGTGGACAATAAAAATGGGACGAAAGAAGTACGTGGTTTGTAAAAATAGAAAGTAATGATCCAGATAAGGTTGATGTTATTGTTGAAAGAGGTTCTAACTAAGATAAGGATCTATAGTGATTTTGAATTTTTTTTCCGATCTGTATAGTAAAAATAATCATTATACAAAACATATAATTAAAATACACCACTATAATTATTTGATAAAAAATAAAATAAAAAAGGCTATTTACATTTTTATAAGAAAACATTGAAACTAACAAGTAGTGTGAAACATATTTGTTTGCTATCAAAACACTTAACTAAAATACACAACTATAATTATTTGTCAAAGAATCTATACTACTTTATAAAGCATTTAGTCAATTTCTAAAATTAGAAGTCTTAAAAATTAAGTAAAAAAAATTACTAATTATAGAATCTGAAAAAAATTATTACATTAATATAAATGTTTTAAAATTTGTAACTTTGTAACACTCCAATATTCATATCCATTTAAATGTCTTTATAGCCATTCAGTATTGTAACAATCCATTAAAATGTTTATTTGTAACAGCCCATTACACATCTTAATTAACATGTTTATTCCTAACAGCACATGGCACCGGATATAAAACCCTCCAAACAAATAAACAATTTCATATCATTTTCGTCTTTCTCTCTCAAAACCTAAAATACACACACTTCTTATCTAGCAACCTGATCCACCGCCACCACTACCAACATGTGTTGATAAGATAGTTTTGATTGGTGTTTTTGGTTTCAAACCTAAAATTACAAGTTGTTTTATGGGGTCTAACCCCGGTGGTTGATACCCATAGACTTGGGTAAAAAGAGAAAACTTATTGTGTGTGCTCGTGTTATTGTTGTAACCTTAGAAGCTATGTGTAGTTTAGGTGACTCGTTATTTTATAAGCACCTTGCTAGTTATCTGCCTATTTCCCTCTGCTTTGCAAGCTTGATAAGGTTTGAGCATGACTCCAGTAATGTTCAAGTGACTCCCAGTGAAATGCTTAGCTCTTCAGTAAAAATTATTACATTAATATAAATGTTTTAAAATTTGTAACTTTGTAACACTCCAATATTCATATCCATTTAAATGTCTTTATAGCCATTCAATATTGTAACAATCCATTAAAATATTTATTTGTAACAACCCATTACACATCTTAATTAACATGTTTATTCGTAACAGCCCATGGCACCGGATATAAAACTCTCCAAACAAATAAACAATTTCATATCATTTTCGTCTTTCTCTCTCAAAACCTAAAATACACACACTTCTTATTTAGTGTCACACCCCGCCTAGGCGGAAACACGAGGCGTAACATCATGGATATCATCACAACACAATGGTGTTAACAATAGAGAGAACTAAATGAAATAGATAAACAAATGAGACACAATGTGTCATGACAATATCTAACACAAGATAAAGGAGTCTTGCATTACGATAGCAAAGTCATACCACAAAGAAGCATAATTCAAAAGTCTAAACATACAATGAACAATCAAATAGCAAACAATTCAAAAGACATAAATAAAATCTCTAGGAGAATGACTCCGCATGCAAGCCTACGGTCTCACTAGCCACTCTTCCTAACATCAATATCCTCAACATGATTACCTGAAAATGATGCTTAAAACGTCAACATAAAGTTGGTGAGAGTCGTAGGTTTAAGACACGATAATCAAATCCAACAGTAAACTACTGCGATAATAAAGAAAACATTGTATGACAATAAATGAACCATCATACAGGCTAACATGCAAATCCAATCAATCACACAAATACCCAGCAAATGACTACGAGACTTCTCATATCGTACGAAGGTCCCTATGGTTACCCCCTTAGCCCTGGCCATGGATACTCTCAAAGTAACCTTCTTGCTCGCTAGGCCACAATACCATCCACTAACAGGCCATGGATACCTGTAGGTGATCCCCCTGACTTAGATTGCAATTTACAATATCACATCACAAAATATGTAGCACACAACATACAATAGTCACATATAGTCCATGCATCTTTGACAATACATTATCACAGTAATCAAAACATTTCCAAACACTTTGCATCATTTCCACCCTAATAAATCATAAGAAAAGGGGGGCTATAAAACTCACCTGGATACTCAAACGCATCTTCAAAATCTCTACACGCAACTATATAAATAAATAAACACAGTTAAACCCGACCAAGCTAAAAGCTCTAGTCCATGTAACTCATATATGATGAATATATAAGGGTTTAGTTAACCATCATGGGTCACCCCGACACCATGCCCAACCTTAACCATCTTATTAACACTTTACACTAGCTACTTACAATTAACTCAAAATTGCAGAATTTTAGTGTCTCTTTACGTGCCCAAAACCCTTACTTAATGACCTTCATAAATTATACAAAAAATAACCCATGTTCATTTATGAGTATATTAACTACCTTGTGATTCCCAAGTATTACTTACATGTATAACTACCTCAAATAAAATCAAACTTCAAAACTATCCTAATTCGGATCTGATTGCACACCTAAATATATTACTCTAACTACCATACTTAGACATGATTTCAGAGACTATTTTTTACAGGTTTATCCATAGATATATGGAAATTAACTACTGTAGAAGGTCTAAGCTTAATTCCACTTTTAAGTATAGGTTTTACCTTCCTAAACATGACCTAAGTCTGACCCGTATTTACTGATCTGACAACTTTTAGTGTAACCAACATTTGAATGACTTCCCGACCTTAAAAACTTTTGAGGCCGTATTTTCTAAAATGTAGACTTTTTTGGATTATTCATAGGCTCAAGAAACATATCAATAGACATTTTTATCATCTAGATATCAGTCTTTGAACACGATCTAAAATTCTGCTAAACCCTAAATCAAGTTTTAACGCAAATCTAACCTAACCAATTGCATGAACATGACCCTAATAAAGCCCTAATCGTTCTATCATCATTAAATATCATTAATATTCTGAATTTTATCAATCCCTAGAATCCACCATCATAAGTGTTACATGTATGCATTATTTAAACTAGGATGAACACACTTACCTTGATGATTAGCACCTAAACCACAACTCTTGAATGTTCTTGGATCCACAAGTGAAAATCAAATTCTTAAGGTTTTGGGGGAGGGGAGATCGCACGACATCAACAAAAGGGGAAAAAGGATGGGCCAAGTGTGGGTTTTAATCTAAATCCTACAAGTCATAGTCCAATTCTAACTTAGTTTAGTAAATTTTTTTTTCCCTTTCTTTTAAATCCAAACCGGACGCACCCTACCTATATATATATATTTTATTATTTTTTTATTAAATTATTAATTAACTAATTTACTTCATTTCCTTAAGTTTTTATAAAAACCTAAGCTAATTTGATTAAACCTTTTTACTTAAACGCTACTTACTAAACTTTCTAATTATAACATTCATTTCACCAAACCACTTTCTATTTTTAGAAAGTTTGCTACAAATCTCTATATTTCACTCACTTATTTCATTTCTAAAATGCCATATTCCTCATAAATGCTTAACACTTAATCATCTAACTATTGACGTAGTATTACATGCAATACGCCATTCCTTTCTATTATCACTAAACGTGAACAAATGGAATACCTAACACCAAACTCAAACACACTCAAAATGAGATGCCCATACCCCTCAAAATGATATCAAGCACATAATTAACTCACTTATCACACATAAAATCACATAGCACAACACTTAAACACATAAAATGAACCCTTAGCCATATCTAAAGATATAAACTAACATGCTCAGATCACTGTTGTCACATCGGCTTCTGATACCAATTATGGAAACTAGAAGGGGGCGTTGAATAGTTTACCGGTTAGTTTGCGTTTTAAAAACTTTGCTTATAAAACACTAGATTCGAATATATGCAAGATCAATAAACGATATGAACAACTAATGTATCTAACTATTTGCAATACAATCACAATACAAATAATAAATATAAGAGTAAGTAAAAGATGAAAGGTAAGAGATAGAACAATCAAACCACAACATCGAGATTTATAGTGGTTTGGCTACGAAGCTCTTCTTCGCCTTACTTCACTCACCGAGTATCCGACTCGAGATTTCACTATGTCAACAAGCTCCCTTTAGGCTGAGAAAACCGTTTACACGTCGCTTACGTTATTTTTTGACACTAAGCTAAATGTCGAGTCCTATTCTTAGCTAGAACCAATCTACCACTTCACCAATGTATTTTAAGGACTAAAATACTAACCGACACATGATCAACACAATCAGATTTATACACTATCTGATTTTACACACAAACACAAGATCAAGAAAATAGAGTTTTGGATCTTAGAAGAATAGAGAAGAGATCACTAATCTATAACACTTCGTTTCTTGGCGAATACGTGTGTTGTTCTCTTACACTTGATAGAAGAAGGAAGAAAGTAGAAGATTAGATTGATCACTTAAAACAAGA
>BQNB010095079.1:8116-25955 GCA_026074375.1 Tanacetum coccineum
GATGATGATTGGGGATTAGAATCTAGAGAAGTTTATTTTCTAGGAAGAGGACTTAATTCACCCATTTGGCCAAAAGAAGTAGAGAAGGTTTGGATTAAAGAAACACACCATTTGAAGCATACTATTCAACAACAAATTTTTCAACATGTGGCCCCTTCTCACAACAATGGTGTGTACCGTTACTATCACCCGCACTTGAACTCAAGTGTAGGAGAACCCTCTCCTTTATCTGTTAAATAAGGGTATAGTCAGGCTCGTGACTCGAACAAAAATAAGTGCTTATTAGGAGTCAACCCAATCTATTATTTTCTTGCATATTAGGTGTGTCTTGTGTGTTTGTTTTGAGTCATATGACTGTGTTAACTATTTTTGTGGTTTTTACAGTAAATTTTGCAAGAAATAACTAATGGGAACTTGCGTGCAGGAATTTTTGAAGAAAAGAAAAAAATTATTCTTTACAGACCCTAAAGACTGCTACAGGAAAAATTGATTTTTAATTAATTTTTGAGAAATTAATCTTGTATAATTTTTGGAATTTTTAATTTTCCTAAAAACCTGCAAAAAACCACGATTACGTTAACACACTCATCCTATCTTTATTGCTTTCATAGAGTCTAAACCTAGTTGATGATGTTGTATTTATCATTCACCCGTGGATTTTACGCTTGGTGTAGTTGTCTTTATATTTGATTACAGGTTATATTTGATGAGAAGAAGCTTGAAAGATCTTAGGATGTTTTCATTAGACGATTCTTGGAGGAAAATTTAACCAGTTATCGTATGTTTCTTCTCCATTATTGAGCAAACCAGGGGAGTACTAGTTTCTTTTACTTGTTTTCTTTTCCCTTTATTCGTTCATACGGGTACTTCTATAGAACATTAAGGACAATGTTCAACTTAAGTGTAGGGGAAATAAGCCTTAGAAACTATTCCTTCATTTTCCATTTGCTTGTTCCTTAAAATGATAGGTAATATATCAAAACATAGCATAAAAAGGTAATTTTGACCAAAATTTAAATTTTTTTATGACACATACCGACGAAAACCGAGTATTAATAGCGTCTCATGGATAGGAATTTATATGACTAGTACAAAAACCCTCAGAATTCCACCCCAAAAATGTGAGGTTCGCCTTTAGATCTTTAGGAATTCGGGTATCCATTATTGATACCCAAGATAATTTGTACCTTTAGCTTTCTCAAGTTAAGGTTTGAATGCAGTCATATGTGTCTATTTCGTCATTACGGATGTGTACATATGGTCTTTGTCGCCTTTTTTGGAGCATTAGTATCGGTATTAAATTATATGAGTGTACCGGTAGTATATTAAATTCTAGAACTTGTTTTTGTGATGCATCCCGAGACCGCATAGTAAGTATTAGAATTTGCTAGATAAGAGGCACTAGGATTAACCCATGTTTTAAACCTGTAATTGTTATGATGGTCACATCGATCATATAACTATCCCACACCATTGCCATGCACTCATTTTTAGTGCAGGATACCCCTAGTACAACCCTTCGAGCCTATCTTTTTTCACGATTCTCGTAATTTTCTGGTTAAGCCGAACTATTAATGAAGAGCATTGTCACCCATAAACCAATTGTTACACCTAAATCATCTTAGCCTACCTTGTATGTACTCACCTTTAGTACATTATTGTTTTAACGCAAGTTAATTATTTGAGTACACGGTTGCTAAATTCTTATCCTTGTAAATACAGTTTTGGGACGATTGGGATTCATGGTAGTATTCATCTTATGAAGAATTAGGGAAGAAGTAATTTATTACCCCTAATAGAGCTCAATAAGCTCCATGTTATTTTGATCCACCTCAAATCGGGTCATTAGTTAGATTGTAAATATCGAGTATGTAAAAGTTCAAGTGTAGGGGTGTATCTATAAACCATTATGATGTATTATATGTTTAAGAATAGTAGGGCAAAAGTGTACAAAAAATTTTTATATAAAAAAAGTAAAAAATGTACGGGTTGCCATTTGCTTATGTTTATATTAGAGTCAAGAAAAGAAAAAGAAAGAGATTGATGTAGAGTTGTGTAGATTTTGTATATTTTGTCCAAGTCTTTGGCTTAGCAACCTAACCAACGTGTATTCTTATAAATAATTAGCTAACCCTTCCACTCCAAATTCACCAAAAAGTCACTCCCTAAATGTATCACATCCATTTTTGTTTTCGTTAATGTTATCTTACACTTACACCCCACAACCCTTTAAAAGACCTCTTTGACAGTAATGAATAATACTTGCACCTAGCGGTGGAGGTTTGATCCTTTACCAAGCCTATGGTAATTTATATGCTATGACAGGTAATGAGTGTTGATTTTTCGTTTCCACATTATGTTATAATTTATTATACAACCGAGAGAAAGAGAGAATCCCAAACACTTATATGAGGTGCTAGTATATACTTTCCGTGCTTTTAATTACGAGGTCTAGTAAGTTGTGTTGTAAAATGCTTTTAAAGAGTAGGTTAAATGACCCTAATATTGCTATTGTCTAGGTAGAAAAGCCTATTTGCTTGAGGACGAGCAAATCCCAAGTGTAGGGGTATTTGATGAGGTGTCATTTTATATACTATTTCGAGGTCATTTAACCCCCTAAATCATGCAAATATGCCCAGATTACGTGCTTAATCATTTGTTATCAGGTTTTTAGCACTTGGGTGGCTTTTGGAGGAAATACATGTGAAACGGACAAGACTACGACTCTACATTAAATTCTTGAAGAAGTTGTGCGTACAGAGTGTGGAGACGGCATCGCGAGTTTCAAGCGACTGCGTCATGACGTTTGAAGTGACGGCGTCAGAGATCTGGTGACGGCATCAAAACGTGGCCGACCTAAAGAAACCCTAGAAGATTTTGTGTCACGAGATTGAGAAGATCATTTCACTTGCGAGCGAAGTACCAGATATTGTTTTGGTCATAACTCCTTCATACGAACTCGGATTTTGACGATTTAATAGCCCGCGCGATCGCAATGAGAAAATCTATAACTACACAAAAAATGACGCTGCGACAGTGTCAGGGTTTTAGGCGACGACATCGGGATTGCCGACCTAGGGTTCTCCTATAAATATAGCCTCATAACTTCATTTTTATCAAGCCTCAAACCCTAGGGCCGACTAGAGGGTTTGGGTAGGTGTTTTTCCAGCAACTTAGAAGACTTAATTCAATCCATAAACATCTTGTAATAGTTTGATTATCACTTATATCTTAATTTATGTCTTCAATTCCTTTTGTTGATTATGATTTCTATTGCTTAAGTATGCTTGGCTAAATCATCTAGTATTTATTTGGGTATGCATGAAACTTGTCATTAGTTGATTAGATCTTGTTGTTTGTGACAGATTCAATGAGTATAATTGATTATAGCTTATAATTCTTGTTTCCTATTGCTTCTTGTTGATGAATGTGCGCGTTAGGCTTTAGAAAACCAGCTTTTGTCTGTATTGCTGTTGACATGTCTAGGGAAACGCGAGTGTGTAGAAAGGATACCATCGGTAACAGTCTTCATACTACGTTACCCTTTATATGGTTGATCCCTTTTAAGATATTTCAAATCCATGTAATGTACTCTTAGGGGCCTTGTAATAGTCTTTATACTACATTACTTGTGTGTTGCCCTAATGGAATATTACATAGACGGTGGGTTCGTGTAATCCGTTCGTGACCTAGGAAATACTAACACATTACATCTCAAGTGTGACAAAGTAATATGTAGAATTGGATAGGTAGCAAGGAGTAGTGCATCCTAAGTGAATACGCTTCGTTGTATAATTGTTCTTGCCATTAGATTAGAATTAGTAGTTAATTAAATTAAAACAAACCAACCTTCAAACCTGAGATTTACTTGCTTTTATAAAATATAAAAATACAAAAATAATCTTCCTTCAACCCTTAGACCTTAATGAACATTTGATCCGGACTTCGTGCTATTCCCCTAGAGAATGATAACAACCCCCCGAGTCTTGCCTTACTACACTACAACGGTTAGGTACTCTGCATAAGGGATTGTAAAGTTCCTGTGAAGTCTTATGAGACCCGCATCAGGGGTTCTGACCAAGGAAGTCTTTAAGGATCCTGTTGTTTGAAAGATGGTGGTGGACCAGTTTCCCATACCAGGAGAAATGGTCCGGATTAAAACCTTATCTGAAGATCAGTTAACTGTGAAGATGAGTGTGTTGCATTACATGATGATGTCACATGGTGGTGAGCTCTTGGCTCGGTATCGTGGTTTGCTCCAGTCTTATCATGAGTATGTCCAATCGACTGATTCTAGGATGAAGGGTTACCAGGAGAAGTTTGCTAATTTGTCTAGTTTAGAGTCTCAGGTCTCTGGGTTGCAAAGACAGGTTGCTGGTTTGAATGACAAGCTTTTTTCTTCTGACGCAACCAGAATTTACTTGCTTTCATAAAATATAAAAACACAAAAAGAATCTTCCTTTAACCTTTAGACCTTAGTGAACATTCGATCCGGCCTTCAGTGCTATTCCCCTAGAGAACGATAACAACACTTGAGTCAAGCCTATACTTACAGCTGCGACGACTAGGTACATTGCCTAAAAGTGGTAAAACTTTTTGTAGCATTCTTTACGACCCTCACATCAAAGTTTTTTTTGAAGCGCCGCTGGCGTGGGGAAATCCCGTAGGTTAGATCAATCTAGCATGAAGTTCTACTCACAAGATTCTATCAGTGAGTTAATTTTCGTGTTCCAATTAGCTTCTCTTGTAGTCATCTTTCTTTGTGCCATTTGTTTTTGAAATCACTCTTTTCCGTTCAGCCATCATGATTATGTAAAAGACCACCAGCCAACATTTTCAAAACCCAACCACGAAACCAACAACCTTCCCATTCCAAAATAATATCTTGATGTTCCAACAACATCATGATGAATCTCTCTACGATCATGGACTCGTTTCAAAAACTTAATCCAAAGAGTCCCTCATCATGGCCTCAATAGATATACCAAAATAGACATTAACCATGCAGCAGGTGGGAACCTTAGGCGATTAAGTGCTGAAGAAGCATGTAAAACCATTAAGGATTGTGTCCAATGCGATAAACAGTGGAAAACCCAACTAGCACTATTTTTGACCAAACAATAGCAAACTAAAGGCTCAAATTAGTTGAGAATGAGAGGTGGTTAGAGTTGTGATACCTAAGTGCATGTCATGGTTAGATTCATATGATGAGCCTATAGGTGATATACAAGATAAGGTGGATAATCCGAGCCCACGGAGTACCCCACAAGTCCTCCCACCATTTGAGGTATATCACATCGCCTTTGACTTAACCGCGGAAGAATAGAAGAGACTAACGGAGTGTCCCGATGGAGGTAAACCTTTGGGACATACAAACTAGGAGGACTTAGGCTTAGAATACTTTTAGTCATGAACCTCTTTCCTAGTTCTAGGAGTTTCCTATATTGAAGAACCGAAGAAAGCCTCAACCTTTACTCAATCTTTTCCAGTGTCATAGATATTTTTGGGGTTAAAAAAATCTAGAAAAGCAAAATAGGACACCGAGCCCAGGCCATCAACCATATAGTCCCGGGTAGGTTTTAGGATAGAAATGTAGTAGGAACCCTTGACAATTCACAACAGTCAAAACCACCTTCACCCCACGTGGCATACCTCAATCGAAATGGTGTGTATCGCTACTATCACCCCCACTTGGCCTTAAGTGTAGGGGAGACCCGCCTTTTACGCGTCAAATAAGCATAGATCAGAGTGATCGTGACTCCAAACAAAAAACAAGCGCAAATTGGTAGGAAACCCCACCAATTATTTCTTGCATATTAGGTGTGGTCTTGTGCGTTTGTTTTGAGTCATATGATTGTGTTAACTATTTTTGTGGTTTTTGCAGGAAATAACTAATGGGAACTTGCGTGCAGGAATTTTTGAAGAAAAGAAAAAAATTCTTCTTTGCAGACCCTGGAGACGGCGTCAGGATTAATCCTAACGGCGTCGCCAGTTCTGCTACAGGAAAATTTGATTTTTAATTAATTTTTGAGAAATTAATCTTGTATAATTTCCAGAATTAGTAATTTTCCTAAAAACTTGCAAAAAACCACGATTACGTTAACACACTCATCATATCTTTATTGCTTTCATAGAGTCTAAACCTAGTTAATGAGGTTGTATTTATCATTCACCCATGGATTTTACGCTTGATGTAGTTGTCTTTGTCTTTGATTACATGTTATATTTGATGAGAAGAAGCTTGGAAGTTCTTAGGAAGTTTTTATTGGACAATTCTTGGAGGACGATTTTACCAGTTATCGCATGTTTCTTCTCTATTATTAGCAAACCAAGGGAATACTAGTTTCTTTTACTTGTTTTCTTTTCCCTTTATTCGTTTTCGATATCACCCAGGAAAGGCGAACGTGGTGGCTGATGCCCTGAGTCGAAAGGAAAGAAGCAAGCCGCTACGAGTTCGAGCCTTGGTTATGACTATAGGGTTAAACCTTCCTAAGCAGATTTTGAGTGCTCAATCGGAAGCCAGAAAGGAAGAGAACTTCATCAACGAAGATTTGCGTGGCATGATTAACAAGTTAGAACCTCGCGCTGACGGAACGTTATGCTTAAACAATCGAAGTTGGATTCCGTGTCTTGGTGATTTGAGGGCCTTGATTATGCATGAGTCGCATAAGTCGAAGTATTCCATCCACCCTGGATCGGATAAGATGTATCAGGACTTGAAGAAGTTATATTGGTGGCCTAACATGAAAGCAGAAATTGCCACTTATGTCAGCAAGTGTTTAACATGTGCAAAGGTTAAGATAGAATATCAGAAACCATCTGGTTTGTTGGTTCAACCAGAGATCCCACAATGGAAATGGGAGAACATAACAATGGACTTTGTGACTAAACTGCCGAGGACAGCGGCTGGGCAAGACACGATTTGGGTAATCGTTGATCGTCTCACTAAATCTGCTCATTTCTTGCCTATGAGAGAAGATGACACGTTAGAAAAATTGACGAGACAATACTTGAAGGAAGTAGTCTCAAAGCATGGAGTACCGGTTTCGATCATCTCTGATCGCGATGGAAAATTTACTTCACATTTTTGGAAGTCTCTACATAAAGCATTAGGTACTCGATTGGATATGAGTACAGCCTACCATCCAGAGACCGATGGTCAGAGTGAGAGAACCATTCAAACGTTAGAGGATATGTTACGTGCCTGTGTACTCGACTTTGGAAAAGGTTGGGATAAACACTTACCGTTGGTAGAATTTTCGTATAACAACAGTTACCATACCAGCATTAAGGCTGCTCCGTTTGAGGCATTGTATGGGCGCAAGTGTCGATCACCCATCTGCTGGGCTGAAGTTGGGGACAGTCAGCTCACTGGCCCAGAGATCATCCACGAGACAACCGAGAGAATAGTTCAAATCAAGAGCCATATCCAAGCCGCCCGTGATCGTCAAAAGAGCTATGCCGATGTAAGACGAAAACCTCTTGAGTTTCAAGTAGGAGATAAGGTCATGCTGAAAGTGTCTCCTTGGAAAGGAGTGATACGTTTTGGCAAACGGGGAAAGCTGAACCCTCGTTATATTGGACCTTTTAAGATCATTGCCAAAGTAGGAACCGTTGCCTATCGTCTAGAACTTCCAGAGAAGTTGAGTAGAGTTCATAGTACGTTTCACGTCTCGAAATTGAAGAAATGCATGGCTGATGAACCGCTTGCTATACCATTGGATGAGATCCAAGTTGACGACAAATTGAACTTCATTGAAGAACCTGTCAAGATTATGGACCGTGAGGTCAAGCGTCTAAAGCAGAGTCGTATTTCAATTGTCAAAGTGCGCTGGAACTCCAGGAGAGGTCCTGAGTTCACCTGGGAGCGTGAAGAGCAAATGCAATAGAAATACCCGCACCTTTTCACCAACTCTGCACCCGCTGCAGAGGTTGCGTCCTAAGCTTTGAGGACAAAGCTTCTTTAACGGGGAAAGAATGTGACAACCCGAGAATTTCCGTTCAATAAGTTAGCCGTTTCCGTGTAGTAATTTGAATTTTTAAATGTTTCGTTTAGCTTTACCGTTTAACCGGGAAATTGTTTTGTTGTTATCTGAGAATCGTCTCTTGGAGCAAACCGGGACACCAAACATTGTAGTATTTTGGCAATAGCCACGTTTTTATGTTTTTAAGCAATATTTAAAATTTCGTAACTTTTCGTGATACCGTTACTCGTTTTGTTACTTACGTGCTTCGCATTTAATTTATACTTATACATGTGCATGCAAAGTCTTGGAAATTAATTCACAAAGAGCACTAGTGATCCTAGAAAGTGGGAAATTATTTTTGGTCCCCCTTGGTCTCATTTCCAACCGGTTACACATACATATGTATACATAGGATTCAAAAATTTCAAAATCAAATCATTAACAAGCTAGCAAGGTTTATGGAAAGGACTAGTACTAGGTGAAATGTGATTTGTGGATCATTTTGGTCCCCTTGGTTCTTTTGTCTTGAGTTCGGCACACACACACATAAACTTTACTTCATCTTTCTTTCTCTTCCTCTCTTTGCCAAAACACCAAGCATACACAAACCCACTTGTTTTTAATTTTTGATCATCCACTTGAAGATATATTGTTCGTGTTGATTGTTAGTTCATCCGGGTAATTTGTAAAACAACGTTTGGGTTATTTTTGATTTCTAATCCATCTTTCATCGTGTTTCTTTGTAAGTCATCTTTACTTTTCATAAATAAGTTGTACTTTTGCATTCGTATGATCATTCTGAACAAGGTGTATAAAGCGGATCATTGTGAAAATCATTATCTAGTTTTCTATAAAACTACAAGTCTCAAAGTTTAATATATTTCTTTATAAATGGAAGAAAATAAAAAGTAGTTGTACTTTTGCATTTAAAAGTTCTTTATGACTATGTTGATTTATATATTGCTATTGATACGGCTATATCGTGTACTTAAAGATTTATCGTATGTTGAGTTAGATATCGTTGGCGAAAAGATTAAGTAGATGTTGGATTTTTTGTAAGCGTGAGTTGAATGTCGAAGAGGTTTAAGTTTAGAACGGATTTGTTGCGATATTTTAGGTGTTGTCGAAAATAGAACGGATATTCTTTTGAGTCAATAAAAGATGTACTTTTGAAAAACAGATATTTTCACGAGTCGAGGTTGATAAAAATAGAAAGTCTATATTTTTAGAAAGGCCATGCCAAAATTTCGTAAACTTTATAAAAGCGTAGAAAATATATATTTATACAAGACCCAACACTAATGAAGATCATTCTTGAGCTCATATGGTTTGCTTAATATACTTGACTTATTGTGAGCTATTAATAGCTTATCTTTAGTCACGTATTATTACTAATATTTGCTTACGGATTTATGGATAAGTAAAACTACATTTTCGGACGTAACGGGCCAAAGCCCAACATATATGCAAAACACCAAAGCATAAAAGCTACGGTGTAGTTTATTGGATAAGTTCGTGAGTGACTTATTTAATAGTGTACGATTTAGATGTTTTACGTGTTACAAATTTTTTAGACGTCGAACGTTACGATTAATAATGGATTTGATGACAAGTAAATTGTAAAATGGAAAGTGGTTTGAAAGTGGTTTTTAATTAAAGTCTACGACTTTGGAAAACGTGTAAACACGAACGGGTCATGCCGAAATTTGTAAAATCACTATACTTAGAGAACTATTTGAAAAAATCAATAAACATAAAATATTTCGATTAAATTACATAACTATTTGGAAATATTAAATTATAAATAACAAAAAGACGAAATACACTAAAAGACGAAATACACTAAAAGACGAAATATTTTCTAAGATGTTTTGAAGTGTCGAGACTTGTCAAAACTTATAACTTTCGAAAGTACGTTTTAAAAAGGGATACGCCGTGTCTACTCGTGCTCGGATGATCAGTTCTTGCGTTAAGCGTTATTCGTTGTACATCATTCTTAAACGACGACTATATGATAGGTTGTCGCTAGAACCGTGAGATTCATTTTCACTTGATTGATTCCTTTTGATCCACTACCCGTATAAGGTGAGTTCATAGCCCCACTCTTTTACTCGTTTTGAATAAATGTTTTATAACTTGGGGTGAGAAACATTGCTTGCTTTTAAAACTGGACACAAGTACTTTACGTGAGATTTTCCCTGTTTACGTGTTGCCTAAGTAGCTGTTAGACCACTACTGCCCGAACTATCATGAACTGTCAATCTCTTGACTGGAGGACCGGTCGAGGGAGCGCGAATGAATAAATAGATCTATTGGGACTAATTATCCCTATCCGGGTGAGTAGCGCTCACTACCCACGGGGCGCCCGATAAACGGATATATGTCATGTCGTACTGGTTAGGTTGTCTTTGGTCGGACACCTGGAAGGGCACACAAATACTTATAGCAATGTACATGCTAACATGCGCAATTAGCTTCAATGTCGTGAGCTTAGTGCAACGTAAATACCTTTTTATGTGAAGTTGTATTTGTTATAATTGTCACATACGTGTTGATATCTTGTGGTCCACTATAATAATGTTTAAACTAAACCTATGAATTCACTCAACTTTATGTTGACGTTTTAAGCATGTTTTTCTCAGGTGCTTAGCATGGATGCTGTTGATTGACTTATGTGAAGTCTATTTGCCTGTACCGGTTTACCAGAGATTTATCTATGTCTTTAAATACCGTTGCTGAACTTATTTCAGCTTCCGCATTTTAACTTTGAATCATTTAAATTTAATCGATGTAAAACTTATTATTATTATTTTAAAACTTTGTAACGGTGTTTATTTTTAAAACGTACCCTTAGAGGTCGTTCTTTATGCTTTGTACTTGAGATCCCCAATTAAGTCACGCCTCCGGACACGTGTTCCGTCCAGGCCCCGTCTGGGGGTGTGACACATTGGCTTCATACACGTAAACAAAGAACCTTAATAACAATGACATATAAATCATCTCATCCATCGACCAATATATCTTATTTTCCAATACCTGAGATGATATTCCTAAATCATCTTATCCATCCACCAAAATGACATCAATGTAGTAAAATCATAAACTCCTCATAATGTTGGTCAATAACTCAATATGACATTATATACACTTAATACCTTTAGTAGAGCCTGGTGTGCTACTTTCCACTTAAGTGCCCTTTTCCTTTTATGCTTCAGAAAAAGCTACAAAGTCTGCATCCCAGAGTGCCTCTTATGCAGCCCTTGTTTCTGCTTAAGGTCAAGTTTTTTCTATATTAGAACATGATCTAAAGTTCAATAATATCTCAAATACCAAAATATTAGACAAGTTAATCAGTATTTGTTATGAATTTGTTTCACATACAGTAGTAATATAACCGGCGTATCTTTCTCCTGCCAAATGGAAGTCTCTGTCCTTGTATTGCGGGTAGTTGGCACACCAAGTCATCAGAAAGACAAGTGTGTCTTTCGCTATGTCGTTACATGCAAATTAATTCATCATTAGAGAAAAAAACAGAACAACATATATTTAGACATAATTTAAAAAACCTGGTTACATTAAGCTAATACATGTGCTAAGTCGTGGGCCTTCTCATTGAAATTCCCCTTTTCACTGTAGATGTAGAGAGAGGAGAAGAAGAAAAAGTTAGGGTTTTAGAAACTTGCCTGCATAACAGTCAATAGAAATATTGAATAAATTGCATTAACAAGCATGTACATAGACTGATATACAAAGACTCATACCGATTGTCCTCTCAAAGTTGATCACAAAGTAGGTAATGATACCATATTAAATTGTTTGGACACCTATGTACGGGATCTACCAGACCCTGTAAAAATATAATCTTGATGATGCATTGCTGGTGGAACTGAAGTTTCATGTATAAAGTTGTTTAAGGACTTACTTGTGCTATAGCGTAAGGGATTGTAGAATACATTCCAGCTGCATGCTCTCCGTAAAAAATCGTTCTTTCAATTGCAATCACGGGTTGGACTGTTGAAGAGTTATTTACACCAAGAAACATGACAACAATATAAGGCGATAAATAATATACAAATCTCTTATGTGTGGATGCATAGATTACATTTATCACACGCATGCACAAGTATGTTAGAACAAAGAAGTTTATACTGTAACAAAGATGAAATGATAATAAAACACATCCAGGCCAAGCTAAAGTACTACTAAACAACACATTGGACTACAAAAACAATTTAAACGAAGAAAACTATAGAGTCTGATTCAAGATATATACCTCATGATTGTTAAGTTTTCTTTCTTTAGTCTTCACTACTGCGTACAAAGCCAAAAAGAATACAAAATATCAGTTTCATTGTCAAAAGTAAGCAATGCAATAAACAATTGATGATAATAGATATGAAAAAACATCATTATACAGAAATTAAGTTCATGGTATCAATTTAATCATAAACATTAGAGTAATAAAACAATCATAAGTTAATTCAACTTATAAAGAACTTGAATAGCCAATACGCTCACAGCATAAAATTTTAAGCTCAAGTTATTAAGCTTACTGCCAAAAGATGCTAACATATCGTGTATATATCATTCGTATATGCAGTCCTCCATGTACTCTGCAAACGTGACCGTATATCATTGAGATAAAAAGAGAAACTTCTGTTATAAATATGAGGGTTTTGTCCTCCATGCACGTACAAGAGAAAATACACCAAAAACTTAACGTACAAATTATATTTACATCAATATAAATAAACAACAACATCAATACAAATTAAAGGTCAACCATAGTCACATTTACAAACCATTAGTGATACTTTGATACACATGTCTCGCAAAAATAATCATTTGATACAGAAAAGATTGTTATATGCAATATATTTTATGATACATCAAGTTACTAACAACCTAATACTTGACCACCAAGTTTCAATTCTAACAACCTAATTAACCAATCAATATATTTAAATAAATATTTTTACACAGTTACTAACTTTATGAAACATAAAGTTTTGTTACTTAAAACAGAGATCCACGAATAAAAAATATTGATACATGAGTTTGCACGATTTGATTTATCAATACATAAAGTAAACCTTAGAAACCTTAAAAGTTAAAAATACATAAATCTGAAAACCCTAAAAACCCAATCGAATTTGAAACCATGTTGAATCCAAATCTTTAAAGAATACGTATCACCTTTAAGATCAGGTACATCCTTGAAACGATTCACACTGACGATGACGAAGTCGTTTACATGGATTAAAGCTATTGATTAAGAAGTGATATGTTACGCCATTTATTAGGTGGCTTTAATTTGGAAATAATTTATAATGACATGGCTATAATTGTGATGACATGTCATTAATAATAATGACATGGCTATAATCGTGATGACATGGTAAAAATTAATGATGACATGGCATTTGAGGATGATTATTAGGATTAATGATGCGGCATACATTCTCTTTGTCGGTAACCCTCTATCACTTCACTTCATTAGTATGTTGCTCGAATTCAAGAAGAAAAGAGAAGGAAATTAGAAGAAGTTTAGAGAGAGAAACTAGAGAGAGAAAATGGTTGAATTACTTGCAAGAACAAAGTTTACAAATGAACCAACACCCTCTCCTTCCTTGGAGAGGGGTATTTATAGTGAAGACTAAAAGGCTTGCATGCCTTTAGTAATTCTATGGGCCGGGCTCGGGTTTACTTGGGCTTTCGCCCGATACATGTGACCGATTAGATTACAAATAAGAGCCCGTTTACCTGTCTAGCCTAATACAACGTATATTAATTTAGTGACCGAGACCTAATATAATTATGAACGAACTTCCATTGTTCGACTCAATATTTTAAGGCTAACAATCTCCCCCGAAGTGAGTTCATTGTGACACTCCTTCCTGAGATCAATGAGATTGCTATTGTCGTTAAGCTCTTGTGATCTTTGTCCCTGTCTACATTTTAGGCTTGTTTCTTCATGCTTTGTGATCTTTGATCTTGAGCCTTTTTCATTGTCTTTAGACTTCGTCTTTTCTGTCCGAGATCTTTAAATCTTTATCCTTCCGTCTTGATCGAACATTGCCACCTTACGATCGTGAACTCTTGACCAACATGCCTATTAACTTTGAATCATCCTTGAAAGCTCTTTGCTAACAATCTCCCTTGATAGACTTGATATCTTTGAAGGAAGATCTTGTATATCAGAGTTTGTGCGGAAGTCTTTGTCTTTAATTCTTGAGCTTTCATGATTCTTGAATCTTGATGCTTATAGAATGTCTTTGTAGATTGAGCATGAGCATGTGGTAATGAATCCGACTTCAGCTAGAATGAGGCATCACCATCTCCATCTTTATGTATCCTGAAATAAAACAGTTAGCAATATAGCCTGTGGACGAATATTGGCATTGTCATGTCGCCGATTTGGTTAGATTAACCTTCGGTCCAGTAGGACCGTTTTACAGGATAAATATTATAAACTCTGTGATCAGGTTAGGATTCAAAGAATCTCGTTGACAGGTTATTTCTCCTGCTTAAAGCATAGGATCTTCTAACACAGATGTATTAGATTTGCCATGCTTGCTAGTTCTCATTACCAGAACGTCTCAAAGCAGACAACACGGTAAGAGTGAATCAGATAGTTACTATCTTTCTGATTATGTCGTCAATTCATTTACTAGACCTTTATCGATATCCCAGTTTGTACACAAGCTTGATTCATATAGATTCGGCAGTCACCTACCGTCAATGTTGTTTTAATGAAGACACTGGAAGGATTTCCATTCGACCATAGAGAATGACTAAAGAGTATCTCTTTGAATGATATGGCAGAATCACAAGGGATAATGCGTAGGACCTCTTGTCAACACTTTGAACTAATTGATGTTCAACAAGTGTTTGTCATGGAATGTGTCCCTAATGAGATTTATTTGAATGATCACTTGGATCTAGACTCCCGATTAGTGCAATTGTGGTTTTTAGTAATCGAGAAGGCTGGAGCAGATGCCACCATATTCATATTCACTAACTCGGAGTGAGAAAGTCAATAGAAGTCATGTTGATCTCCGTGACAAATGAGACAAGTTTTCTTTGAGAGAACTCCGAATGGCTCGGGAGGGGTAGTGCATTTGCATCACTGGGGTACCATGATGTCGTCTTCAATGTCAAGCAATCAACAGTTGATCTACAGCATAATATTTAATTAGACCCAGTGTTCCATGCCTAAGTTGTGTGGAGGGCTGCTTTCTTTAGACCCTTTATCCATACATTTCTTTTTAATTCTTCAACCCCTTCAATGCTTACCAAGATGTCATTACTAACACCTTGTTGTGATTGTTCCAGTGTTAGCTCAATCTAGTTCGGCATTATCCCTTATATACATTTCAACTCCAATCATACATAAGGACTGTTATTTCTAACTATGGAGTGTCCTTGGGAAGATCCTTTCGGTTCTGGTTGGATCATAGGACAAATACCTAACCTTACCACCTTATGACTTCAGAATCGTCATGAAATAAGATGTTGTAGGGTATGAGATCGTAACCATAAAACCTTTTTCGAAGAGTATCAAGCACTTTGAGTCGATAAGATCACTTATTATTTTCAAGATCACATTTTAAATACATTTCTCCCCTTATTTTAAATACTAATTCACTTAGTTTTTGAAATACTTGTGATTAAAATTTGTCATGATATACCATGGGGAGAACTTTTACTTGAGCATGAATTATATGAACATAAACTTTGCTCCCGCCTTGAATTTTAACATAAGTTTGACTACCAAAAACAATGATATTCAAGTTGTAAAATGAATATAAAATTGAGGGTTAGCATTGTTGAGCACACAATTTTGAAAGATTATGAATTCTCATTGAAAATTCCGTGAAAAATTGTGCTCAACCACCTAATCATCTTATAACATTCAATTTATTGAGTAGTCATTATTATTCCAGATATGTTATTGAGATTAGTGTAAATGTTTTGAATACTGAAAGAATTTAAGAATAATATCCAAAATCATTAAAACATTGTTTTTTCTCCTAAAAAACTACCCCCTAGAAAGATGGAAGGGTGAAACACAGAACAATTTGAAAGATTAATAATCGTCAGTGATAAATTTTTGAAAAAATTGTGTTACAACATTTGAAAAACATCATGTAGAAGGACTTTACTCTTATTCACTTCCAACTCTAAGGGTAACGTCCAGCTATGCGTACACTATCCTTTTTCTTGAGCTCAAAACTTTGAATGCCTGGATAAAACAGCTCAAGACCAGAAAAGTTGAATTTCTCTTTGTTTGGATAAGTTAAGCGGAGGGAGGCTTTATATATAAACTTTACTTTATTTGAAGTCCCCGGGTTACGTACTGATATTTGCACGGTAATCCATCAAGAAAAAATAGAAATGACATGTTTTGAAAAGCATTTAAAAACTCCTCGTTCCGAACTTCATTTACACGCCCTAGTCGATATAATCACAATTCTAGGTACTAAATGTTTTATCGATTCCAAGAGACAATTCGAGAAGAATATTTTTTTTTGAAACATTTTCTGATTTTTTGATTTTGTATTTTCTTTTTGAAATTTTATATTTTTGTATTTTTCTTTTTTCAAAAATATGTACATGATGAATTGTTTTGATGAGGCATCAAGCAGATTCATTTTGTCATAACTCCAGTTCTCTGGAGTCAAACATCTCAATACCAATTCGTCCTGACGAGATTACTGAAACCTTTCTTTGGAAGGGATTTAGTAGAACATGTCAGCCAATTGGTATTACAGTTCTGAAAAAGGTATAATTCAATTATAAACCATTTTCACCTTGTTCCTTTATAAGTGATACGATATGAGATTGGCTGTACGGAGTGCCTTGCATAGCACGGGTTGCAATGATATTGCTATGGCTGACTGAGAGTCGCAATACAACAGTATTTTGTTGTAGTTGAAGCCATAATCTTGAAGCTGTGTCCGCATCCACATTACTTGAGCACAACTTGCAGATAACGCCACGTATTTAGCCTCTGCGGATGACATTTGAGTACTGTTATTGCATTCTTTGAACATCCAGCCTGACTAGCTTATCACCTAGGAACTGATATTCTCCAGAAGTGCTTTGCCGAGTATAACGCAACCGGCATGATCGAGCGATCGGGGGGTGAAAAGCTGTAGTTCAAAGCCAAGAACACATCTCACTATCATAGAGCAGGGGGTGTGTGGGGGGGGGGGGGAGGTGGCGCGCCGGGGATGAAGGGGGAAGGAAGGGTGAGCAGCGAACCCTTCGGATACCAAAGTCTCATGTGAATGGTACCTCTTAAGTATCGAAAGATCCTTTTAACCTCTTTGAGGTATTTTTCAGTCGGTCTTGCTTGATATCTTGCACAATAACATACAACTTGCACTATGTTTGGTCTACTAGATGTCAGATACATAAGTGACCTGATTTTGCTACGGTAGTCAGTTTGGTCTACGGGTTCACCACTCAAGTCTGCATCTAATTTAGTTTTCGTAGCCATTGGTATACCAATGCTTTGTCCTTTTTCCATACCATGTGTTTTCAGAATCTCTAAAGTATATTTGTCTTGATTGATAAAGATACCGCGTGGGGATTGGTGGATCTGAAGTCCTAAAAAGAATTTCATTTCCCCTATTAAGGGCATCTCATATCTACCGTGCATTAATTTTTCTAAACGTTTTGAAAATTTAGGGTTTGTAGAACTAAAAATATTGTCATCAACATAAATCTACACAAGTAGAATGTCCTCCCCGTATTTTATCGTGAATAAGGTCGGGTCAATGATACCTGATATGTGCTTAATTACACATATCTTTTACCTCTAAAAACGAGCTTAAATGACCAAAAACAGATAAAAAAACTGCCAA
>BQNB010095080.1:0-25954 GCA_026074375.1 Tanacetum coccineum
TCACTTGGGAAGAAACAAAAGCGGTCAACCCCTGCAATCCTCTTTGACCTTCGTATACGGAGGCCATCAACCTTCGACTAAAATAGGGGGGAATCTCCCTCCTAAAGGTACGCTTCTCTCACACCATGCCCAACCTTTCATACCTAGTAGTTTGCATATACCCACTGGATTTGTACCTACTCATGTTAACCCCTACTCCCAACCATATGTGGGCATTATTAATGGGAAACCTCTGAGTTTCCCTTTCCAGGCTCAGAATAGTAACCCCTCTACTGGGGGAACCTCCGCCCATCATCTACAAGGGGGTATATACCGCAGACTTTCATGAATAATGGCATACCTTCGTATAATGGGTCTACGTATCCAGTAGCTACTCCTTCGAGTAACTACCCCTTTTATACGCAACCTATGTACGCACCGCCAAATATGCCTATGTATCCAAACCTGAACACTGCAGGCTCTTTCGCAGATCCAACGTGTTCCGTAACCCCTTTTGTCCGTTGGATCAAGGATTGTCCTCTCTCGGATGGGCTAAAAATGCCTTCCCATATTGGTTCTTATGATGGAAAGGGGGACCTCGGTAATCTCTTGCACCTTTTCGAAAGGGCCATCCGCATGCGAAAATGGTTAATGCCCGTAGCTTGTCACATGTACACATACACCCTTAAAGATTCCGCCCGAATATGGTGGAATATCCAGAAATCGGGTAGCATTCTCAATTATGAAGATCTAAAGGCTAAGTTCCAGTCACACTTTAGTCAGCAAAAGAAGTTCACAAAGACGCATTTAGCAGTCCACAACATCAAACAAAGAGAATGCGAAAGTACCAGGTCCTTTGCTACCAGATATACCGATGATACTCTACAGATTTTGGGCCTACATGAAGATCAGCGTATCTTCAGTTTTGTTCATGGTTTACGAACAAAAATATTGGTCGAACACCTCTCCACAAATCTTCCCTCCACTTATAAGGGTTTGATGGAAAAAACCTACACGTGGGTTGAGGCAAGAGAAGTAGCCACTACTGGAGCTCCAAATGATCGAAAGGAATACTTTGAAAGGTCAAAGAAGTCCTTTGAGGATAATAACAAAGGTCATAAAAGTAGGGATAGGTTCTCCCCCTACTGAGGACCTAGTCATAGATTGCTCTCTAGCCTGTCTAAAAGCTTGAGGGAGATTCTTGCTACGGAAAATGTTGCAAAAACTTTTGAACAACCCCCTCGGTTGCCCGAAACAAATGCTCTTGAGACATGACCAAATACTGTCATTTCCACAAAGATCATGGGCACGACACAAATCAGTGTCGGGAATTAAAGCACCAAATAGAAGAAGCGGTAAAATCGGGGCAGCTAGCCCACTTAGTAAAAGGAATAAAGAAGAAAAAACAGAAGATGTCTGACACTCAGTTAGGCGAATGGAAGAAAGGGGGAAAGACACAACACCTGTCAAAGCCCCCGTTCTCATGATAAGCAGGAAAAGTAGAAGGAGATTACTGTGAAGTAGGGGAAATCACGTTCCCACCCCTTCCGGATATGAGCTCAGCAGATCCAGTCATCATAAAAGCCTACGTGTCAGGAAGACAAGTAAACAGGGTATACCTGGATAGTGAAAGCTCGTGCGAAGTAATATACGAGCATTGTTTTTTGAAGCTGAAGCCATCTATCTGGTCTCTCCAGGTAGATTCGAAGATTCCCCTTGTTGGCTTCTCAGGGGAGCAGTTGTAGGTCCAAAGTCTTGGATCTGTTTAGCCTTTTGTAAGACAATAGCTAACTTGGATAAATCCAAATCAACTATATGAGAGACAATAACTATGAATACTATGTGCTAATGCAAAATCTTAACACAAGTACTAAGAAGAACACAATGTAATACTTTACATGTTGAGAATTGTTTTAGCCTATCTAGGATAGATTTTACAGATAATATTGAACACGCAGCAGAATAATAAGAAAACAATATTATCAAACAAGGTTTTTCATTCATATGTTTTCCCTATTACCCCAACTATAATTTGGGGCTACACCAACTAACTATGGTGTACTATTCGACTTTAATCAGTCGACTATGCTATGTAACTATCTAGATAACTAACTACGGTGTACACACACACACCTTTACTATTCGACTCTCATCAGTGGATGTTTCTATGGATGGATATGTAAAACCTATGTCTATGATCTCTTTATATAGGGAGAGATCATGACTTACAAAGGAAGTAAATCAATAGATAAGGAAACTATTTAAATCACATTAATATGTTTCCTAATCAATATCTTTAACATCTTTGACCAAATCTTCATAATTCTCCACCAGCTTGAAGAATTCTTTAATGACGATTCTGATCCTTTTGTTTCATTCTTTTATTCATTTTGTCTCATCAAATCAATAATCCCAACAATCTTCCCCTATTTGATGATGACAAAACAAACAAAGTCGCGTACGAACTTCCCCGTAAATAGAGAAGTTGAGATGTAATCATCTCTCTAAATGAAACAAACTTCCAAGCTTCCTTTGTATCATGTCACCACATATAATAAGCTGCAAATCAATAAACCTGTAATCTTCTTCCCCTTTTTGTCTTCATCCAATAGGGGTCTTCTGAAGATATGCAACTTGTAAACACTTCCCCTCAAGTGGTGCATGTAGATGGTTAAACATTTAATCAATAAGCTTCCCCTGAAACCAATATGTTTACCATCTCTTGAATCTCGAACTCAGTTGGCTCCATGTAGTGATTACTGATGAAGAAAATAGAGTATAACGAATTTGATGAAGAAGTTGAATTTCCCAAACTTGTGTCTTATGTCTTGCACTATCCACGTGACGTCGAACTTATAAATAAATCTGTGAAATATAAGTAGATCGCAATCTCTTGACAAAATCCTCATCTTCTATGAGACACATACTAAGTGATAGCAAATGTGAGCATTAAGCACCATAAGAAAAATCACACACCTTTGCTAGATTTTGACAAGTCTTCGTCACACCATTTAAGCACGAACAAGTTATCTTTAAAGTCGATGTCCTGTCATAAACACGACTTTAAGATATGATAAGACACGCACATGTGAAACCCAACTACAACATCAAATAAGCAATATTTAATTGTCTTCGTAATCACATCTTCAAATAATCTCCAAAAACGAGCCATAAACCAATAAGAATAAACTATTTGAAAAATAGTTATGTCCAAGATCCAAATCCATCCAAAAACAAGTACTATCCGATATCGGTCAAAGCTACCAGTACAAACTCTTTTATCGGACAGAACCAACGGTACAAACTGAGCAACACTAGCGGTATTAATCAAACCAAGCACTTAGCGACGTTTTTTTCAAAAACCCTAGAAAACTTTACCCAAAATGATTTCTTGAAAAATTAGGGTTTTAGGGTTTCTTCAAAAACCTTGTAGATCCTAGATCGAGAGCCACGAGGCTCTGATACCACATGTAGGTCCTTCAGAAGTGACTAACAGTGCAGGTACTCTACAAACTACTTATGCAAATGCTTCTGAGGAAGAAGATGAGGCTGAGGAGCTTATTGTTGTGCCTACAGAAGCCAAGCATACTGCAGCAAAAGTTGGACCAAGGAAGTCTTCTACTAATTCAAAGGCAGAGGAGTTTTTGACAGAGCTTCAAAACCTTAAAACACAAGAGAAGGAGGCTTATCCTACTGGCATTTCAGAAGATACTCCTGAAATTCTAGCTTTTAGAAGAGAATTGGATGAACTTGCTCAAAAGCATTTAAGGGAAGTACCTAAGAACAAAGCTACCAGTACTACCTTAGTTAATTCTGGTAGTGGACCAGTTAATTCTCAACATGCTGATCAAGATGATTCAGATATGCCAGAGCTCACAATCTTTAACAAGCCTCAGAAAGGGATTTTTGATGAGGCTTCTTATGATGACGAGGGTATGGTCTATGATTTCAACAACTTACCAACAGAAGTAGCTGTTAGTCCCATTCCTACTCTTAGGATTCACAACATTCACCCACAAAGTCAAATACTTGGTGATCCTAAATCATCTGTGCAAACTAGAAGCAGAGTGCAGCAACATTCAGGAGTACATGCACTTGTAAGTGATGTTCAAAAGCAGCAAAGGAACAATCACAAAGATCAACAACATTGTCTGTTTGCCTGCTTCTTATCTCAGGAGGAACCTAAAAAGATTTCTGAAGCTCTAAAAGATGACAGTTGGGTTGAAGCTATGCAAGAAGAGTTGTTACAGTTTAGGCTACAACAGGTATGGATTCTAGTAGATCTACCTCATGGAGCAAAGGTGATTGGAAAAAAATGGGTATATAGAAACAAAAGGGATGAAAGAGAAGTAGTTGTCAGAAATAAGGCAAGATTAGTAGCCCAAGGTCACAGATAGGAAGAGGGTATTGACTATGATGAGGTTTTTGCTCCTGTGGCAAGAATAGAAGCTATTAGGTTATTTTAGCCTTTGCCTTATTTATGGGGTTCATAGTATATCAAATGGATGTAAAAAGTGCATTTATGTATGGCACTATAGATGAAGAGGTGTATGTTTCTCAACCTCCTGGTTTTGTTGATCTTAATCATCTTAAGAAGGTTTATAAGGTTGTCAAAGCTTTATATGGACTACATCAAGCTCCTAGAGCTTGGTATGCTACTCTATCAACATTTCTCAAGACGCATGGATACAGGAGGGGTACTATTGACAAGACTTTGTTTATTAAGAAGGACAAGAAGGATATCATGCTGGTTCAAGTGTATGTTGATGATATCATTTTTGGCTCTACAAGAAAGTCTTGGTGTGATGAATTTGAGGCCTTGATGAAAGGCATATTTCAAATGAGTTTTATGGGTGAACTCATATTCTTCCTTGGATTGCAAGTCAAACAAAAGACAGATGGAATTTTCATTTCTTAAGACAAGTATGTTGCAGATATGCTGAAAAAGTTTGACCTTGCAAGTGTAAAAACTGCAATAACCCCAATGGAAACCAAGATGGCGTTGAAAAAAGATGAGGAAGCTAATGATGTGGATGTACACTTATACAGATCCATGATAGGTTCTCTCATGTATTTAATTACCTCTAGGCCTGATATAATGTTTGCAGTATGTGCTTGTTCTCGTTTTTAGGTTACTCCCAAGACTTCACATCTAAATGTTGTGAAGAGAATCTTTAAGTACCTTAAGGGCAAACCCAATTTGGGCTTATGGTATCCTCGAGAATCACCTTTTGATCTGGAAGCTTACTCAGATAGTGACTATGCTGAGGCAAATCTTGACAGGAAATCCACAACCGGTGGTTTTCAATTTCTTGGAAGAAGATTAATTTCATGGCAATGCAAGAAACAAACCATAGTGGCTACCTCTACAACAGAAGCTGAATATGTAGCTGCTGCAAGTTGCAGTGGACAAGTGTTATGGATTCAAAATCAAATGTTGGACTATAGTTTCAATTTCATGAATACCAAAATCCACATTGATAATGAAAGCACAATTTGCATTGTAAAGAATCCGGTGTATCACTCAAAGATAAAGCACATAGAGATCAGACACCACTTTATACGAGATTCTAATGAGAGAAAGCTCATTAAGGTGTTGAAAATTCACACAGACTTCAATGTAGTTGACCTATTGACCAAAGCTTTTGATGGACCAAGGTTCAATTTCTTAGTGGTTAATATTGGTATGATAAATCCATAGCTACATTTAAGGGGAGGATTAAATGTATAGTTTGTCATCTAGTAATACTAGTAAGTAGAATTAATTATGATAGGTTATATACATTCTAGTAGTTATTAGAATATAATAGATCTTGTAGCATAGCGTTTTCGAATAGTTTTGTAGTATGTTTTGTATGTGGCTTAACATGTTCAGGATATACAAGGATTACAGAAGAACAAGTCTGAATCTGCAAGATCCGATACTGAGGAGGATGTAGAAGCATACATGGATGAAAGAGTAGATGAACCTTCTTCAGAGGAGTTTTAAATGGGTTCAAATCCACAAGGATCAGCACCTGCAAAAATTGTTAAGTGGCAAATTCTTAAGACTGGTAAGAAAGGAGCTTATCAAATCATCAGAGAAGATCACACAGATATAGTATATGTGAATTTTCAAGATTTATTAAATAATCTTACAAGAGATGATCTTAAGAAGTTGTACAGACTGATGATGTTGAAATGGAGTTGAGAAGAATAACACTTGGTGGAGGTGCTTTGCACTAACACAACAAATGGTGTTCAATTCACCATGCCTAACCAGCATTAAAACTGGCTTGACCACAGGGGTACGGCTTATGGAAAAGTATTTCTCAAATCCGTTTATATGGTTAATAGCTTGCCAATAAGATGTATGGTTATCAACTCACCATATCTGTGTTTATAAAGAGTTGGCTAGCCCACAAGATTATGGCTTGTGGTAAAGGCTGTGGAAAATCCATTTACATGGTTGACAGTTTACCAAAAACTAGATGGTACTCAACTTACCAATGATTCACGTTCAAAAAGTTGAACTGGTTACTAGTCCACCAGGGTGATGCCATGATTCCACCAAAGGATTAGCTAGCCCAAGAGCAAATGGTTACTTGGTAAAGGCTTCATCAAATCCGTTGATAGCTGATGATTTGCTAAAAATCATATGGTAATTCAACTCACCATGTTTCACGTACTAAGAGTTGAAATGGTTATCAATGTACCATGGTTTATAAACCAAACATTGGCTACTCCAGAGTTAATGGCTAACTGGTAAAGAGACATCAAATCCATTTAAATTTTCAATGATTCACCTCTCTCAGGAGTTAACACACCTGGAAGTGATGAGAATAGACTGAAACTTTATGATTTGATGTACATATAGTCAATGTTGCTGCTTATTCAAGTGTTGCTGAAGAGATATGACTTGTCGCTGTGAAGTGCTGATTATGATACTTAGAAGATTAGTTGCTGCAAAGATCAGGTAGTGATCAATTCAAAGGGTTGCAGTTCAAGAATAATTCCAAAGATAATGCTCACAACATCCTCAGGAAGCTCATAATGAAGATACTCAAAGAAACTTGAAGTTCACAAGTGAAGATCAAGTTAGGGGAGGATTGTTAGGAATTATTGTAAACAGACTTAAGTCTGGTAGTTATAGAGTTAAGTCTGGTAGACATAGTTAAGTCTGCCAGTACTAAGTTAAGTCTGGCAGTACTATAGTTAGTACTGGTCTTGTCTAGTTAAGTCTGTTTATGTAACAGGATAGTTATCTTAGAGATATCTTAGGAAAGGATATGCATTATAGAGATATCTTAGGAAATGATATGCATTATCCTTTTATACGTTTGTAAAGCCAATTATGGTTTCCTTGGTGTATAAAAGGAACCCTACGGCATACTGTTTTATATATAGAATCCTAATAGAAATCAATAGCAAATAGCAAAGTATTACATTGTGTTCTTCTTAGTACTTGTGTTAAGATTCCACATTAGCACATAGTATTCATAGTTATTGTCTCTCATATAGTTGATTTGGATTTATTCAAGTTAGCTATTGTCTTACAAAAGGCTAAACAGATCCAAGACTTTGGACCTACAAGTGGTATCAGAGCCTCTAGAGGGACTCTGAGTAAGAAGAATCACAAGAGTCATTCTGAAAACCTTGGAAGCGTAAGACCTCTTACAAGAGTTTCCTTGCACAGTTTGTTTAGATTTTTAAAATTTCTATACCTAACTCCTGTGCCAATTTAGATTCATCAGATGTGGCTTTTGCAATCAAACAAGCATAATCTTTTGTGAGAGAAGGTGTCTTCATATCAAAACTGTACATATTGTGTTGCCTAGGGACTTTTAGAAGTATCTGATTTTCATCAGGCATCTTAAAGTCAGGAGACACAACAAGACATTCAGTTTCAGTAAAAAGAACCTTGTGCTGCTTATCACATATTTGTGATATTGAGAAAAGATTAAAATGCCCAAGTTCTTTTACAAAAGACACACTATCAAAATCTAAATTACCAACTCTTATTCTGCCTTTACCAGTTATGTAGCCTTTGCTACCTCCAAAGGTAACAGATCCCCCTTTGCATTCTTCAAAATCATCCAGGTGATCCTTGTTACCAGTCATGTGCCCTGAGCATCCACTATCAAATATACCTCTGTCCTCCATGTTCTTGAGTGGATGATCCTGCACATGAAAAAGAGAAATTAGTTTCTCTTAGGGACCCAGGCCTTTTCAGGCTTGGGTCTGCCTTGTGGTCCTTTAGCATTTACAGTTCGAATAAAATTGGATCCACTATTACAATTGGAGTTTGGTCTAGTTTTCCTCCAATTATAACCTGCTGAGGTCTTAACAGCAGTGCCCCAATTTCCCTTTACAGCATGAGTATAAGACATTTTTGCTGTATTTCTAACAATGGGTCTTCTCACAGGTGAATGTGATTTTGAAAAATTACTTCTTTGATTAAACTTATTCACCTGGGGTCTTACAGGACTAAAACTGTTTGAGTTACTGGTATTTATTGGTTGTTTAGCTTTAACAGTATTAATATTAAAACTACCAGTATTAACATTAGACCTGACAGAATTAACATTTTGCCTAACAGAATTAACATTTGCCCTACCAGTATTAACATTAGGCCTAACAGAATTACTGTTTGGCCTAACAGCATTGAGTTGTACTGGTCTAGGTACAAAGTGATTAGCATGATTAACCCTGTTTGCATTGTTCCATACTGGTTTTGCCACCCCATTACCAGTATTAAAAACCCTTTGTTTCTTAAGCTCAGCCTCTCTTGCCATTTTCTTTTCATAAAAGTCACAATCTCTGATCAAATGACTTAGGCTGCCACAAACAAAACACTTTTTCTTGATGAAAGAGTAACCTTCCCCTAGTTCTCTTTCCATCATTTCATTCCAATTCTTTCTGTTAACTTTAGGTGTCTCTTGATTTTTCATTTGTTGCCTAGGAGTTTTTACGTGTGTTACACAACTAGGTTCAACATCTTTTGGTTTTGGTTCAGACACGACTTTTTCATTAGTTGTAACAGACTTAGACGTAGACATCTCTTTTGGTACACTTATACTTTCTGATTCAGACTCAGAAGAGTGCTCAGAGGGATTTCCAAAAGATCCTTCACTGTCATTTGATTGACAGGTAGAATGCTCATTGGATTTGTCATCTGAGACACTAGTTTTATGCTTTTGAGGTCCCTTTTTACCATAAACATACAAAGATTCATCAATTTCCTGTTGTGGTTTAGGAGTATAGTCCCCAGTTAAGGGATGTGGAACTCCTTTAAAATTATCAGTCTTTGAAAATCTATTGTACAAAGGTTTGTCAACAAAGTCTTCTTCTGTACAATTAAACACAGTACAATTCATTTCTTCCTCATAGCTTAAAACCTCATTGTTTGATTTGATTCCATACCCTAAGCCAACTTTACTATTTGAAGTCATACCAGAATTAACTAATTTCCAAAGGTTTTTAGAAGAATCCTTCCATGAATCTACTATTTTCTGCAATTGTTCCTTTTCTTTTACAGCTTTCATTCCTATTCTCCTATATTTTTTAAGCTTTTCATCTTTTTCATATAATTCATTTGCCTGAAATGTAAGCTGTTCATTTAGAGATAATTGCTGCTTTTGAAAAGTAACAATTTGAGCTTCTAATTTCTTAACAGCTTGATTATAGGCAAGAATTTTTGCTTCTTGTTCACCTAACTGATTCGTTTGTTCATCACACATGGTTTTAAGTTTATTATATGAATCAATGCAAGTTTTAGAACATAATGATACCTCATTATTTGAGTTGATTGCCATGAGTGCATGATTTGTCTCTACTTCTTCTACTGTATGTTCTCCCCAATTGACAACACCATCATCCATAGTCAGCAAACAGTTCTGATTCTGCTCTTTCTTTCCAGCTCCTTGATCTTGATAAAACGAGTCTCTCTTCTTTCCATCATTTGTCCCCTTGGATGTACATTCCCTAGCAAAATGGCCAGTGCTGTGATATTTGAAACATTTAAGCTTCTTTTTGTCAAAACCAACATGTTTGTTTCCATCAATCCGAACTCTCCTTCTAGTTTTCTTGTAAAACTTCTTCATTCGAATAGCAATCATTGCTATCTGCCAGTTTATGTCCATCTCTTCAATGTCCAAATCATCAATCTGTTCTAGGTCTTCATGAAGCAAGTCCAAATCTTTTGATTGTTTGACAAAGAGTGAATAAATAACTTCATCAGCAAAACCAGCAGAAACGTCTCTTTCAGGAATATTATTTGAAGAAGTAGAAGGAGTGTAAGTACTGTAGGCACCAGTATGACCAGACTTAACCTTGTTAGTGCTGCTCTTGCTGTGTGAAACAACAGCAACATTTTGAGCACTTGCAGATGATTTTGAGGTACTTGTGAGTTCTCTCAAAGACCCTAAGGTTATTATACAAGTCATCAATGGATAAAGTGTCAACATCTGGTTTGGTTCTCATTGTCATTACCAGATTTGACCAAGCTGAAGGCTAAGATCTGAGAAACTTATTATTTGCATCCTCAGTTGATACTTCAGCACCATGAGCTTCCAACTGTGAGAGTAGTTGTTGGAATCTGTTATATCCCTTTTTCTAACCCTTCTAAACTTGATATAGTAAATGCTTCAAACTGTTGCTTTAAAACAGCTTTCTGCATCTTCTTTGAATTTGCATTATCACCCAACCTAGTCCTTATGGCTTTCCAAATTTCTTTTGCATCATCCATTTCATGAAATCTTCTCAGATGTTCCTTGGGAATAGCCAAAAGTAAGATGGTTCTTGCCTTCCTTTCCTTTTCAACCGCATGAGTTTCTGCAGCAGATACTTATGGAAGTACTCTAATAACACCATCTTTTCCAGTTGAAATTCTCTTCTTAGAATTTCCATTCTGAATTTCCTTCCAAACATCATTGTCAATATATTCAAGGTAATGCTCCATCTCCATGGCCCATATATCATACTCCTCCTTCTTCAGAATTGGGAGTTTGATATTTGAGATAGTGGTTGTTGTAGGAATGACTTGTTGTTGTTGTTTTGGTTTATTGGATGCAGTACCATTGTCTGATGCATCTTCATGGAATGATGCTTCATCATCACTAAGATGTTAAGAGAAAACATCATTAGTAGGTTGAGACATTTTTCTAGATCTGAAAGTGATTGTTTGTGAATCTTGTGATTCTTCTTACTCAGAGTCCCTCTAGAGGCTCGCTCTGAACCACTTGTAGGTCCCAAAAGTCTGGATCTGTTTAGTCTTTTGTAAGATAATAGGCGAAACATAAATAAATCCAAATCAACTATATGAGAGACCGATAAATATGAATAATATGTGCTAATGCGGAATCTTAACACAAGGTACTAAAGAATAACACAATCTAAAACTTTACCTAGCTCTGGCCAACTTTGTCATTGCACCTACTGTTGATTATGTTCCCTCTTCCGAGGAGACTGAGCCATTTAAGATGGATGAGTCCGCAGCGACACCACCATCACCACCGACACATCGTACCACTGCTAGGATATCTATCCGACCCGAGGCACCTATGCCTTTTCCATTAGAGGAGGAGGTCGAGAGACTTCTTGTCTTACCACCATCACCACTCATCTTACTATCGCCACCCTCTGCAGAGGAATGCCTTGCTAGGTGTTTAGCTGCACCTGCACTTCCATCATCACCACTTCCTATAGTACCTCACCCATATGGTAGCCCTAACCATGTGCGTGCACCCTCAGGCTTTAGAGCTGCCATGGGTAGATTGAGAGCCTCATCACCATCCACTCATCATCCACTACATCCATCACCACCATTACCACCTCCACCATCATCACTAAATTTACCACCACATACACCCACATCATTACCATTACCATCATCACCACTACCACCACTACTAGCCTCACTATTCATACCACCAGTCGACTGTAGGGAGGACATTCCCGAGGCCAAGTTACCACCTTGTAAGAGGTTATGTCTGACTGCTCTCACATCGAGGTATGAGGTGGGGGAGAGTTTGACTGCTACTCCTAGACCTACTAGAGGTCGTAAGGTAAACTATGGGTTTATTGGCACTCTGGATTCTGAAACCAGAAGTTAGAGAGCCAAGGAGGTTGGCTATAGGATTAGAGATGTTTGGGTCGACCCGAGAGAGGCTATTGAGGAGCTAGCACCGACGACCCTTGAAGGGGCCAATACTAGAGTGACCGAGCTTGCTGCGGTTCAGGAGAAGGACACATATGATATTTATGTTGTGATAGAGGATACTCAGGATAGGCAGACTTAATTATTTTAGAGAGTTAATGGATTGGTCAAGGATAGACAGTTCCACCAGAAGACTGCACTATTGTTCAATCAGGAGGCTCTAGCTTCTCGAGAGGCTTGGGCCCATTCGGTAGGCTTGAGTTCAGTAGTTCACTTTGAGCTACAGGCATACGGGACTCACACCCAGATGCAAGACTATTGGATCGCTTCACAGGAGTCTTTAACGACGGCATTGATTGCACAAGTTTCATTACTACAGGGACAGTTATCAGCGACATTAGGACAGATTCAGGCACTTCAGGCTAGAGATCAAACTCATGCAGATGATCACGAGGGTACTGGTAGTTCTGCCTAGGTTTACACTTCTCATGTCGTATTCATAGCTATCATTATGTTAGCCGGCTAAGTGTTATGGGTTTTATACCCAGCTAGCATGGCAGTAGGACTTGTATTTTCATTTCTTGTATCAGACAATCATGTATGTTTTCCAGTTATATATGATGTGTTGTATTATGTCATGTCGATCTCAATTATGTTATGTGTTATGATCCCAGTCATGTTATATAATCACTGTGTGATGTGATCTTGTTATATATGTAATGTGTTGTATTATGTTATGTCAATCTCAACCCTGTTATGTGTTGTGATCCCAGTCATGTTATATAATCACTATGTGATGTGATCTTGTTATATATATATATAATGTGTTGTATTATGTTATGTCAATCTCAACCCTGTTATGTGTTGTGATCCCAATCATGTTATATAATCACTGTGTGATGTGATCTTGTTATATATATGTTGTACCCATGTCATGTTGTGATGTTTATGAAAACTCATGTGTTTTATATTGTTGTGATTTAGAACAATATGCCATCAAGGAGATCCTCTGCTACTACAAGGGCTGCTACTGCTGCTGCAAGGGCTGCTGCGGTTGCTACCCCTATGACAGCTATTGTTGTTGAATAGCTAATCAAAGCAAGAGTGTCTGCGGCACTTGCTAATCATGAAACTCTTCAAAATAGCACTAATGGTCAGGGCGACAGAAGCCACAATTCTGACACTGGAATTAGAGGAACTGTACGCACTCCGCGTGAGTGTACGTATAAGAATTTTCTAAATTGCAAGCCCCTTTCTTTTAAAGGTACTGAAGGAGTGGTTGTATTGTCACAATGGTTCGAGAAGATGGAATCAGTGTTCTATATCAGCAACTGTGCCATGGAGAACCAAGTTAAGTTTGCTACTTGCACTTTCCTTGAAAATGCTCTAACATGGTAGAACTCTTACATGAAGACTGTTACTCAAGATGTTGCTTATGCTATGGACTGGAAGGCACTAAAGAAGATGATGACAGTCAAATACTGCCTAAGGGGTGAAATCAAAAAGTTAGAAATTAAGCTCTAGAACCTAAATGTAAAGGGTACTGATGTTGCGAGTTACACTCTGCATTTTCAAGAGCTTGCACTGATGTGTGGAAGGATGTTCCACGAGGAATCGAATGAAGTTGAGAAATATGTTGCTGGACTTCCTGATATGATTCGGGGAAATGTAATGTCATCAACCCAATATGATGGAGAAATAAATTGATTTTGCTAATGATCTGATGGATCAAAAAGTCCTCACTATTGCAGAAAGACAGGCTTAGCATTAGATAAAGTTGGAGTTTAATGCTGGAAACAATCAAGGGCACCAACAATAAAACAAGAGGCAGAACACTAGGAGGGCTTACACTGCTGGGACTGGTGAGGGGAGGGAGTACACGGGATCATTGCCCTTGTATACAAAATACAACTATCACCATAAAGGTCCATGTGCTCCCAGGTGTAATAAGTGCAAGAAAATCGGCCATCTGGCTTGTGACTGTAGGAGTTTTGGTCCCAATTGTAATAATAACAATCATGGGAACTCCAGAACAACTCAGAATGCTGGTACTTGCTATGAGTGTGGTGTTCAGGGGCATTTCAAGAGAGACTTCCCGAAGTTGAAGAATAAAAACCGTGGTAATCAAGGTGGGAATGGCAATGCCCTAGCAAAAGTGTACATGGTGGGCATTGCGGGAACAAACCCGAACTCCAACGTCGTTACGAGTACGTTCCTTCTAAACAACCACTATGCTTCTATCCTATTTGATACTGGTGCCGATAGGAGTTTTGTATCTACTAGATTTAGCTCCCTAATTGATATCACACCAACTACATTAGATCATTATTATGATGTTGAACTAGCCGATGAGAAAATAATTGAGATAAACACTATCATTCGGGGTTGTACATTAAACTTCTTAGATCATCCCTTCAACATTAACTTAATGCCAGTAGAACTTGGAAGTTTTGACGTCCTAGTTGGTATGGATTGGTTGGCAAAGTACCATGCTGTCATTGATTGTGCCGAGAAGATCGTTCGTATTCCTTGGGGAAATGAAACCTTAATTGTCCATGGTGACGGAAGCAGCCGGGGAAACGAGACTCGTTTGAACATTATCTCGTGTACTAAAACATAGAAGTACATGCTAAAAGGACATCATATCTTTTTGGCACATGTTACTACAAAGGAGACTGAAGACAAGTCAGGGGAGAAGTGACTTGAGGACGTACATCATTCGAGATTTTCTTAAAGTATTTCCTGAAGATTTGTAGGTCTTCCACCAACTCGAAAAGTGGAATTCCAGATCAATTTGATACCTGGTGCTGCACCTGTAGCACGAGCACCTTATCGATTGGCTCCTTTTAAAATGAAAGAGTTGTCTGAGCAACTACAAGAGCTATCCGACAAGGGTTTTATAAGACCCAGTTCCTTGCCTTGGGGAGCTCCGGTCTTGTTTGTCAAAAAGAAGGACAGATCATTCCGGATGTACATCGACTACCGAGAATTAAATAAACTGACGGTGAAGAATCGTTATCCTCTCCTAGGGATTGATGATTTGTTTGATAAACTATAAGGATCCAGAGTTTATTCGAAGATAGACTTGCGGTCGGGCTATAGAGGATATCCCAAAGACGGTATTTAGGACTCGACATGGTCATTACGAGTTCCAAGTGATGCCATTTGGTTTGACAAATGCACTTGCGGTATTCATGGACCTCATGAACCGAGTGTGCAAACCATACTTGGATAAGTTTGTAATTGTCTTTATTGACGATATACTAATTTATTCAAAGAACAAAAAGGAACATGAAGAACATCTTAAGGCAAATTTAGAACTACTTAAAAAGGAGGATTTATATGCTAAGTTTTCAAAATGTAAATTTTGGATTCCTATGGTACAATTTCTTGGTCACGCGATTGACTGTCAAGGCATTCACGTGGATCCTGCCAAGATTGAATCTATTAAAGATTGGGTGTCTCCTAAAACACCAACGGAGATTCATCAATTTTTAGGTCTTGCTGGGTACTTCCGAAGATTCATTGAAGGGTTTTCAAAAATCGCTAAGCCGATAACCAAACTTACTTAGAAGAAAGTCGCCTTTGAATGGGGTGACAAGCAGGAAGCAGCTTTTCAGACATTGAAGAATAAGTTATGTAGCGCACCTAGCTTAGCTCTCCCTCAAGGAGCTGAGAACTTCATTGTTTATTATGTTGTGTCACATAAAGGATTGGGTGCGGTGTTGATGCAAAACGAGAAGGTGATTGCTTATGCGTCACGACAGTTGAAGATTCATGAGAAAAATTATACTACTCATGATTTGGAACTTGGTGCAATGGTGTTTGCTCTAAAGATTTGGAGGCACTACTTGTATGGAACCAAGTGTACGGTGTTCATAGATCATAAGAGTCTATAATACATATTAGACTAAAAGGAGTTGAATATGAGGAAACGTCATTGGTTAGAGTTGCTCAGTGATTATGATTGTGAGATTCGTTATCACCCGGGGAAAGCAAATGTTGTTGCCGATGCTTTGAGCAGGAAAGAGCGAATTAAACCATTAATAGTTCGAGCCTTAGTTATGACTATTGGTTTGGATCTTCCCAAACAAATCTTAAATGCTCAGACCGAAGCACAGAAACCAGAGAATCTCAAGAACGAAGATGTAGGAGGTATGATCAGGAAGGATATACCAAAGGAAAAGCTGGAGCCCCACTCCGACAGAACCCTATGCTTAAATGGCAGGAGTTGGTTGCCATGTTATGGTGACTTAAGGACTGCGATCATGCATGAGTCCCACAAATCAAAATACTCCATCCATCCGGGTTTTGACAAGATGTACCAAGACATAAAGAAGCTATATTGGTGGCCCAATATGAAAGCCGACATCGCCACCTATGTTAGCAAATGTTTGACATGTGCTAGGGTAAAGGATGAACACCAAAGGCCATCGGGTTTGTTGGTACAACCCGAGATACCCCAATGGAAGTTTGATAACATCACAATGGATTTTGTCACAAAGCTTCCTAAGTCATCACAAGACTATGACACCATTTGGGTGATTGTTGACCGACTTACGAAGTCTGCAATCTTTGTACGAATGAGGGAAACTAACCCTATAGAGAAGTTGGCAAGGATGTACCTAAAGGAGGTAGTCACAAGGCATTAAATACCTGTCTCGATCATTTATAATCGTGACCCTAGATTCGCATCAGAAGGCTTTGGGTACTAGCTTGGATATGAGTACTGTGTACCATCTACAAACTGATGGACAAAGCTAGATAACTATCTAAACTCTTGAGGATATGCTACGTGCTTGTGTGATCGACTTTGGGAATGGTTGGGTTAAACATTTTCCACTAGTTAAGTTTTCTTACAACAATAGTTATCATGCTAGCATCAAGGCTGCATCGTTTAAGGCACTTTATGGTCGAAGGTGTCGTTCACCTGTTTGTTGGGCTGAGGTTGGAGAAGTTCAACTCACCGGTCTAGAAATAGTTCAAGAGACAACCGAAAAGGTAATCCAGATCAAATAAAGGATTCAAGCCGCTCATGACTGACAAAAGAGTTACGTTGATTTAAAGCATAAACCGATGAAGTTTCAAGTTGGGGATAGGTTATGCTTAAAGTTTCACCATGGAAAGGGGTCGTACATTTTGGCAAACGGGGGAAGTTAAACCCTAGATATGTTGGACCTTTCAAGGTGCTAGAAAAGGTTGGATCTGTTGCTTACAAGCTTGAGCTACCTCAAGAGTTGATTATGGTTCACAATACATTTCATGTATCCAACTTAAAGATATGTTATTCTGACAAACCATTAGCCGTTTCGTTGGAAGGACTTCATATTGATGATAAGCTCCGTTTTATGGAGGAACCCATAGAGATCATGGATCGGGAAATCAAACGGTTGAAGCAAAGCCGTATCCCAATTGTCAAGGTTCGATGGAACTCGAAGAAAGGTCCTGAGTTCACATGGGAACGTGAAGACCAATTATAAAATAAGTATAATCACCTCTTCACTAAACCCGTATCTTCGTCAAGTGTCACGACTTGAGCCTTGGGGACAAGGCTCTTCTAACAGGAGGAGACTGTACCATTTCACATTTTCAGGTCATTTACGACTTTAATTATTCTATTATTTATTTTTAGTCTTTTACGCGTTCGCTTTTAATTTTTACTGTTAAGCTAAATCGTGTAAACTAAAAATGAGCATTTAACATAAACGGGCATCAAACAACTAAATGTTTATGTCAAGTAAGTGTTATAAAGTTATTAGGATGATAATTTATAACTTTACGCTCTTTATTTTTATTGGTTACATAAAACGTCTACGTAACGCAATAAAACTACACTTTTGCATGCATGGCAAACCATAAACCCACCTACACTTTAACAAATACCCACTAATACCCATAATACTCAAAAACCTCATAAAATCTTGCCTAAATCAGCCCCTAAATGAAATTTGTACATATATCACACATATACTTGAAATTAAATCCCTACACCTCCACTAACTTGTGTAAGCAACAATTTCCTTTATCCTTTGGTTCAAAATCCATAAACTAGCATCACTTTGGTCTTCCCTTTTTCTTTCTTGTGACCGGATATAGTGAAGGCAAAGGAGGGGACAAGAACAAGCATGTAAGACATGTCAATTCATTCTTACACAATGTATGATCCAACCAAACATGCCTCTTAGACCTAGTATGTACTTAATGAGTTAAAAACTCATTTTGTTCCCCCTTTGGAACCCCATAACCAGACACAACCATACTAGCATCAAAACTATTGTAAGTTTCACAAAGAATGGTTTTACTTCCATGTTTAGCTATAAATAGATGCCATAAAGTAGTAGTATCACACAAATCATTTGCAAGCATAAAACACAAATTATTCTCTCCTACACACATCCAAACTCACAGCATCACTCTCACTCACATACACAATCATAGTTTTTGATTTCTAAGCTAGTACAAGTGTTCAAGGGTTATTATTAAACATATATAAGGTGTCTTGGAAGCTTGGTTTGGGTTATACAAGGGTTTATACAAGGAAGGTTTCAAATTAGGGTTTTCAAGGAACGTAGTGTTTTTAAACTAATTTTATCTAATTAAGGATTTTCTGGGTTAGTTGATATTGTTCAATCATTCATCTACATTCATCAAGGTTTACTAAGACCTAATTCTTTTCATACATTTCATTTTCATGAATTTCTCTAAATTTTGATATTGTTATCATCACCTAGGTTTTTTTTATTGAGTTATAAATAAAAAACTTGATATGTATTTACGAATTCTTTTTGTTTGTGATCAAGATAATGTAAAAATATGTTAATATGTTTAAACAACAGATTTACAACCAATGGAGTTATTTATATATTATTTGTCATAGTTATGATGTATTACTTTATTTTTAAAGTTTAGATAAGTAAATAAATATGTGAGACAATTTTTCTTGGACAATATAGACTTATATTGATGGACACAAAGGATGTTCGGTTTATAAATTAGAGTACTTGTGGTTAATTTTATAATGTTTAAAAGAGTATAAATTAATTTAATAACCTTTAAATGTTAATGGTTTCTTCGATGCATATAAAATTCATTCTTCTATTATGTTTTTGAAATAATAAATCTCATGAGGATCGTAAGGATGTAAAGGAACTTTGCAAATCCGTAAAATAACGAAGGAGTTATGATTTTACGAGGTTATGGTATAAAGTAGATTTTATAAAACTAAGTTTATAAAAACTATCTAAATTCGAATCTGAGATATTTTTTGGTATTTTTCTATACACGTAGTTGTTGTAGGATTCTAAAAAAGTAAGCAACTTGAACAACTAAATGGATCAGGAACTTAGTTATGGATTTTTCATGTTTATGTAATAAAATAAACAAAAGTAACTTTATAAAAGTAATTTTATAAAAACTAATTTTTTTACAGAAACATACAGTGGACATGGACTATGTTAGATGATAGAAAATTTAATTATGAAGCCGTGGACATAAGAATCACTAAAAACCGAATTAAAACGAATAAGATACAATTAATATACGATTTCAACAATTAAAATTTATAAAAAGTATTTTTATAAATCTACACTTACTGTTACTGTTCATAACAGTAAATATGAATATAATAAATGTAATATTTGATTAGATTTTTCAAATACGAATCCATACATGTAAAGAACGATGAAAACGGGATTAAAACGAGAAAGATACGACGTTTTTATTAAAAGTGACATTATAAACGTTTTTAACCTTATAAATATTATTTTCTCAAATAATTAAATTATTTATATAATGAAATTATGTAAATAATACATCAAGTATTTTTGGCAAATAACGAATTGTTGGACAAGTATACCATTTTTACGAACACGAATACATGAACACTTATTTTACAAGTACAAATTAAATTGTTTAATTTTATAAATTAAACAAACACTTTTAGGTGGTGATGTAACTATATAGAATTATATGTGGTATTAGTTATTCAAAGTACATGGTACTTATACGACCTATATTTAATTAGGTTGCATTCGGTTATATCCGTGACGTTTTCATTTACTTAATTCTTATACTTCAGTTTATTCACTAAGGTGAGTTCATAGCCTCATGTTTTACTATATCAATGATTTACAACTTTTGGGGTTAGAAACATGCATTGTTTTATGATTGGACGCAAGTGCACATTTTTACATGATTACGTGTTTGCCTAAGTAGCGATAACCCTCTGAGCCCATTATCATGAACTGTCAATTACTTTGTGTGAGCACGAATGTTATAAATAGAACTATTTGGGATTGACATCCTGGTTCGGGTAAGTAGCGCTCACTGTGCCAGTTTACCAGACAATGGACGTATACCATGTCGGATTTAGGATGTTGCGGGTTAGAACATCATCACGGGCAATGTTGGCAATTTATATTGCAATTCATACATGTCGAGCTTCAGTGTCATGAGCTTAGGAAAACGTAATTACATTTTGTGATGTTTGCATCTGTTGCATTATCATGAGGAAAATCTTGCGGTCCTACATTACATTTTTCATAAACCTATGAATTCACCAACTTTATGTTGACATTTTAAAGCATGTTTTCTCAGGTCAATAAGGCATGAGGTGCTAAGGATACATTGGGGATACTCTTTTGGGGAGTCATGCATAAAAGATTTGGAGTCCTTACATCTTGGGATATTTGTTATGATCTAAAATCTTGTTATTTCAATGTTGAACAATTTAAGCCGTTATGCTTTGTATTAAACAATTTCAATAAATCCAATGTATCATATTTCAAACGACACTTTTAGAGGTCGTTCTCATATCTTGTGCTATTGATTTATGAAGTAACGCCCCTGGACATATTATTCCACTGTGACCCAATTTGGGGGTGTTACACATGGCCCCTTAGTAGGGTTTCCATGGGCCTTGGCCTTTTTACTTTATCTAGGTTCCAATAATTATACTACGAGCCCAACTTATGAAATTTATGGAAGTGATAGTACTTTCATATTCCTAACAATCTCCCCTAAGGGAGGTCACTCTATAGTATAAAAACTTAATCCTAGCATACTATGCTCGTCTTTAGTCTTGTGCTCGTAGTCTTTAAACTTCAATCATTAACTTGTGATATGTTGTAGTGATCTTTGACTTTAGGCTTTAGCTTGATAACTTGAACTTGACTTGAATGTGATCTTTAGCTTCTTGAGATCATCAACCAAGCATAATCTCTTATCATCAACTTGTGATCTTTTGCCATCTTGTGTGGTTGTGACCTTTGGACCGACATGCTCATACTTTTCTTGATTCTTTAACTTGAAAGCTTTAATGATGCATCTTTCTTGAAGTTCTTTAACTTTAACACTTCGTCGCTTCAAGAAGGACGCACGGTATCAGAGTAACAGAAGTCTTGAAACATGTACTTGAGCTTTCATCATATCTTTATAAATGTCGGTCAAGTATGAGCATGTGACCATGAATCTGACTTGTTCTTGTCTAGCTACTGCCACCATCGGGAATACCTGTAGGTTTAGGTTAGTGATAATCAACAGATATATACGAGAGTGTCTTTGTCACTTTGTTGAATACAGTTGCAATAACCACGGTTCCCCATTGATCAGTATAAATACTGCCTGTGATCAAATAGAATTCCAAAGAATCTTCTTGACAACACGGTATGAGTGAACCAGTGAGTTACTATCTCAACGATTGAACTAAAAATTGATTTAAAAAATCAATCATCGTGTCACTTGCTAAAGTGTTTTTGTGACACATCGAGAGTTTTAAGCATTTCATATTCATGAATCGTCAATTCATATACTGGAACAAGTTTGATTCATGTAGAATCGCACCATCATTTCTTTCCAATTGTCAGAAGCTTGATCTATATAGAATCGCACAAGTCACCTACCAAGATCTTGTTTGATGTTGGCTCTAGCAGGATTTCCGTCGTCATTATGATTACATTCGTATCACTCTGATGTTCTAGTAAAATCACAAGGATAATGTGTAGGACTCTTAAGATATTACTTGTTTTCACAGTATGTGAGTAACAAATACATTTGAATAGTGTCCTAGTGAGATTTATGGATGATCTCTTGGCTCTAGACTCAATAGTGCACATTTAGTTATAGTAATCGAAAGCTGGAGTAGACTGCCACCTTTTTAATACCAACTAACTTAGAGTGAGAAAGTCGATAGAAATGCGTGTAATCTCCGTAAGAAATGAAACAAGAGTCTGTTAAGAGACCTTGAGTGGCTGGGGAGGGTTGTGCATTACGTCACTAGGTCATGACGACTGTCTTCAATACCAAACAACAGCTTAGTGTTTCTGACAGTTTATGTATTGACTCGGTTTCTGTCTAAGTGTATGGAGGGCTTCTTTCTTTTCACCCTTTATCCTTAAAATTCTTTTTCATTCTTCAACCCCTTTAGTGCTTACCGAGACTTCATGACTAATACGTTGTTAGGTTTGTTCGAGTACTAGCTCCATCTTAGTCAGTACTATTCCCTTATTCTCACATTTACTCCTTTTTATATCATGCCTAAGGACTTTTACAGTAACTAGTGGATTGTCCTTTGGTAGATCCCTCCAGTTCTGGCTGGATCATGGGAATGAGTACCTAATCCTAACCACCTTATAACTCCAAGTAATTACAAACATGGTCGGTCTTTTGGTACTCTTCTCAGCCTTAAAACCTATTGAAAATATTGATCATGGTACTTTGTGATATAAATCAAAACATTTAGTACCTCAATGGTTTTACATTTTAGAAATTGCTCCACCTCAACATGTGCATCGAGATTTGAAAATGTTTTGTACATGAAGGTTGAAGCTAGCACTTGAGTCCTTATGCCATATATTTAGTCACATTTTCTTCCCTTATCAAAAATGTTAAATCTTTTAATATTTTAGATATTAATTGGTTAAAATATATGCATTTAGGGAGAAAAATGTTCTAGATATTTAACAAGCCGTATTAGGAACATTTTAATGCTCCACCTCAAATTATGAGGGTATACTATGGTGTTTGAGTATTTTAATTTGAATTTTTTTAATTTACTAAGGATTTCTTGAAAAATCATACTCAAACATAATATTTGCCTAATATTAGTCTACACTATTTATTCACATATTCATAAGATTTATTATATATGAGAGAATGACCTGAAATGTAGGGGACATAATATGATGAAGTCATATTGTCCGCTTAAGTAGTCTGAAGTCTTCTTTGTATTCTTTGCCACCAATGAACTTCTCCAAATTCCTTATTAGCCTTCTCTTATAGAGCTGCTTGTCAATCTTCTTGATCATGATGTAAGACCTTAACTTGTCTCGTTCACTCCATCTTCTTTTTGGCAAGTACTCCATCCTCAAGTTGGAAGCAATATCATGAAGAACATTTCTGACAGAAGTGAGCGACCCATCACAGAACTTTTAGAGTTCATCAAAGCGCATCAACCTATTTCTCTTAAGCTTGTCTAGATATATGATTCCTTGAGGGTTGTTGTATTTAGTGTATGGGGTTTTGTTGGGGATGTTGAATCTGAAAGTCTCAAACCTTGTGATATTTAGCTTCTTCTGGTAGCTTTTGACTCCCAGTTGAAGATCTTTCACCCGCTTATGAATGACAATGCTTCTGGTGAACATCCGCTGATACGGTAGTCGTAGGACTTCAACAAGAAGTTTTACAACTCCCTAGGTAGAGTACCTAATCGTTGTAGTAGTAGTATAGGTAAGACTTGGGGGTTGTTATCGTTCTCTAGGGGAATAGGTTAGGAAGGCTTGATTACGGTCTGATAGAATTCTAGGGGTTGAGAGAAGATTATTTTTGTATTTTTATATTTATAGGAAGGAAGGTAAATCTAGGGTTTAAGAGGTTGGTTTGATAAACTAATAACTAAACAAATATCTAATCTAATCTACTGGTGATAACTTTATGATAATTAACTGTATTTACTTAATCATGCATTACTTATCAGATTGTTTCTCCTAATCTTGTTGCCTTGTCACACTTGTGATGTAATGTGTAAGTATTTCCTAAGTTATGAACGAATTACATGAATCCGTCGTCTATTTAATATTCCGTTAAGGCAAAGCACAAGTAAGGTAGTATGAAGACTATTACAAGGCCCCTAAGAGTATATTAAATGCGTGTGAAATACCTTAAGAGGGATCAACCATATAAGGGGCAAGGTAGTATGAAGACTGTTACCCTATGGTATCCTTTCTACGCACTCGCGTTTCCCTAGATGTGTCAACAGCGATACAGACAAAAGCTGGTTTTCTAAGGCCTAACGTGCACATTCATCAACAAGAAGCAATAGTAAAAGGATCTACAATCCAACTTTCATGCAATCATAAGTAAATACAAAAGAGGGTTTAGCCTCACATGTTATAAAGGAAGCAAGAAGATAAATCAATCACACAACACATAGACATATTGAATGATTAATGATAAATAATCTTACTTGATTTAAAACATGGATCCAAGGTAGTATAATAGGGTTTTGAGGCCCTAAAAACTACATATGAAGCTGCTACAAGGACTAGGGTTCGTCTCCCTAAGTTATACAAAGTTATCCCAAAAGTTACACACTAAAACCCCAAAATCAGTTCTGTATATATAGACATATCGTCGTGACGGCATCGCTTGATGCTTCTGACGCCGTCGCTATGTAGATAGTTCTAGATCCACTTTAAGTCGGCTACATCATGACGCCGTCGCCAAATCTCTGACGCCGTCACCAAATAGATCACGAGGGCGTCGCTTAGTGCTTGTGACGCCGTCTCCACGCTCTAAGAACATAATTCTTGGTGAATCATGGTGTAAGTCCGTAATCTCGTCTGTTTCTTCTCCAAATGAGCCCAAGTCATGTGTATTTCCTCCCAATGCCATCCAAGTCCTAAAAACCTGAAAACAAATGATTAAGAAAATAATCTGGGCATATTTGCATGATTAAAGAGGTTAAATAACCCCGAAATAGTGTATAAAATGACACCTCATCAAATACCCCTACACTTGGGATTTGCTTGTCGTCAAGCAAATGGGCTTTTCTACCTAGACAATAGCAATATAAGGGTCATTTAACCTACTCTTTAAAAGTATTTTATAACACAACCTTCTAGACCTCGTAATTAAAAGCATGGAAAGCATACACTAGCACCTCACATAAGTGTTTGGGATTCTCTTTTTCACTCGGGTGTATAATAAATTATAACATAACGAGGAAACGGAAAATCAACACTCATTACCTATCATAGCATATAAATTACGATAGGCTTGGTAAAGGATCAAACCTTCACCGCTTGGCGCAAGCATTATACATTACTATCTAAGAGGTCTTTTAAAGGGTTGTGGGGTGTAGGTGTAAGATAACATATAATGGAAACGGAAACGGATGGGATAACAACTACACCAAGCATAAAATTGGCGGGATAGATATATATATACAACAAGAATTTAAGGTTTCGACTCTACGAAAGCAATAAAGATAGGATGAGAGCGGGATGCTTACTTTTGAAATTTTTGCTCTTGTTGAACTAGGATTAATCCCGACGCTGTCTTTAAACTTTTTACGGTTCTTCTCATCAAATATAACCTTTTTACGCATAGTAAGTATTAGGATTTTCTAGATAAGAGGTACTAGGATTAACCCATGTTTTAAACTTGTAATTGTTATGATTGTCACATCGATCATATAACTATCCCACAACCTTGCCATGCACTCATCTTTAGTGCAGGATACCCCTAGTACAACCCTCTGAACCTATCCTTTTTCACGGTTCTTGTAATTTTCTGGTTAAGCCGGATTATTAATGAAGAGCATTGTCAACCCTTAAACCAATC
>BQNB010095081.1:0-25954 GCA_026074375.1 Tanacetum coccineum
CAAAATAAAACCCTTACTTGCAAAATCACTTGGAACACCTTAGATTATATCCTAGATTGACCTTGTATACTTGTAATGACGTAGAAATGGAAGCTATGAATTTTCTTAGGAGTTATATGTAAGCCGTGAGCTATGGTAAGGAAAAAGAGAGAGTATTTTGATTTTGCTAGTTGTTAAGTGTGTGTGAAAGACTAGAAATTGGAACCAATTTATACTCAAAATATCTAGTAAACCACTAACACCAAAGCCATGGTTTAGGAGGGGGGAGGATGGTTTGGAAGGGATTGGCATGGGAATGGTTAGTAAACTAGTACTTGGTCTTCTAGAAGGATTTTTGATATTTGTTTGTGTTTTATTAAGGCATAACCGGCCATGGTATGATTTTGTATAAAAATGATATAATTTTTGGGTATTGAGTATAATTGTGGGTATTTGGTTAAGTGTAGATAGGTAGAATGGTTTACATGCATGCAAAAAGGTTCCAAAGTGCGAAACGTAAACGTTTTACGTAACGTATAAAAATAAAATATAAAAAGTTATAAATTATCTTCGTAAAAATAATATAACACTTGTTTGACGTAAACTTTTATTTGTTTGATGCTGGTTTACGTTGATTGATGACTTTTGGTTTATGCGATTTAACTTAACGGTTGAAATTAAAAGTAAATGCGTAAAAGCTCAAAATAAATAATTGAGAGTTTATTAATGTAAAATGACCTAAAATTGCGAGTTGTTACAGTCTTCCCCTGTTAATAGAGCTTTGTCCTCAAAGCTTAAGTCGTGTTATTGGATGAAGATGCAAGATTAGTGAAGAGATGTTGATACTTCTTTTTGAATTGATCTTCACGTTCTCATGTGAACTCGGGACCTCGTCTAGAGTTCCATCAAAACTTGATAATGGGTATACGGCTTTGGTTTAACTTTTTGACTTCACGATCTATAATCTCCGCAGATTCTTCAACGAAGTGAAGCTTATCGTCGATATGGATCTCATCTAACAGAATGACAAGTGATTTGTGGAAACTAGAAGGGGGGTTGAATAGTTTACATGTTCGTTTTGTTTAAAAACTTTGCTTACAAAATATGTAGATCCGAGTTGTATGTTTAACCAATTCACAATATGAACAAACAATATAACAATCTAAACTAAAGCTAAATAATAATGACAATGATATGAAGAGATAAGGAAAGGAACAATCAAACCAAGACACCAAAATTTATAGTGGTTCGGCTACGAAGCTCTTCTTCGCCCTACTCCACTCCCCGAGTATCCTACTCGAGATTTCACTATGTCAACAAGCTCTCTTCAGGCAGAGAAAACAGTTTACACGTCGCTTATGTTATTTTCCGACACTAAGCTAAATGTGGAGTCCTAATCTTAGCTAGAACCAATCTACCACTTCATAATCAATACATAATCACTAGATCTACACTATCGGATTTACACAATATCCGAATCACACAAATACACAAGATAATTACAATAGAGATTTGATGCTTAGAAGAAAGAAGGAGAGATCACTAGTTTAACACTTCGTTTCTTGACGAATACGAGTGTTCTTCTCTTGCACTTGAATGAGAGGGAAGAGATGAGAAGAAGAGATTAGATCACTTGAAATAAGATCAAGAGATGTTAGTAATCAAGATATTTAGTGAGAGAAAGAAGGGTTTTAGAGAGAGAAAGAAGTGTGAGAAAATTCGTGCAAAGAGGTCTGATTTTCAGCAAAGTGTGGACCAGTATTTATAGACAGGAAAAGCCAACGGTAACTGGCGGCGTTCCTATATATATAAGGGGGCCGCCAAGCCTATAAGGGCCGCTAGTAGACTTCGCTCCTTTTTTTTGTCTTTTTGTGGGGAAGATTGTATCTGGTATAGAAACTTCTGTTTTGGGGGGAAAATTTGAATTTCAAATTTTAAATTTTTAATAAAACTTTTCTTTTAATTAGAAAATATTTTGTATAATTAACTTTGTGAAAATCTTTTGTAAAAATAAAATGGATAAGAGAAAAATATTTTCTTGATCACTAATCATGCTTAATGATTTGTTTGTTCGTACCTTAAGTGATTACTAATCTTGGAAATAGAATTTTATGATTAATAATTTGTAAACGTTTAATTTTATCGTAAACGTTTTTACATTTTGTTATTATCAAAATGTTGAGAGGTCGAAAAATATAAATAACATTTTTAGACATTATTTGTATTAACAATCTCCCCCTTTTTAATGATGACAAAATATAAACTCATTTTGTATAAAATTAATAGTTACACATTATTAATGAGTTTTGTTCCATTTCTCCCCTTTTTGGTCGAATTAAAAAAGGATGATCGTCGAGTTGTTGTAGGAAGAAAGAAATTGACGATATCAAGACTCCCCCTTGATGTATGCTCCCCCTTGTTCGGGGCACCAAAGGATCGATCTTACAAAAGTTGTTTTGCTACAAAACAAAGTTAGGAATACAAGTGCAAGACAAATATCTTTTAAAGCAACACATTATACTTAAGTCACCCAAAAGAGAGTTTCATTCAACCATCAAGAAACTCATACAATAGCAAATGCAACTAATACATTCATATAACATAAGATAAAACTAGAACTAATACGAGATAATTAATCCATAAGTCACACTATATGCTTCATGAGATATAGAGAGACAATACTACATAAGTCTTAAATGATTCATGATTCATAGAGAATGAGTTTTGAGCAAAAAAGCGAGTCAAGATGCCGAATCATATAGGGATCCAAAGTCCAAGGAGTCTAAGTCATCAAGCTCTTCTACAGGTACCTTCCGCTCTCAACATAAGTCATCTGGAAAATCTGCCCATGCATAGGAGCCAAGTCATATAGTTGATGACTCAGGAGTGCAATAGAATCAAGAGTTTGACATGGGTAACAATGATGAACAACCTGATGACAAGGATGCTCCCAAGCTTGACTGGTTCAAGAAACCCGTGCAAAAACCTCAACTCCTGTTATGATTGGATTTAAGAGATAACATGTTGACTTCAGACCACCTCAAACCTAGATTAGTAACATTGCTCGTGCAGAAAATCCTCCTACTTTATTCGATGAGCTTATGGATACTCCAATTGATTTCTCTGTGTTTGTCATGAATCGGCTCAACATTACAAATACGACTCAAGAACTTCTGGTTAGACCAGCATTCAACCTACTCAAAGGCACCTGCAAGAGTCGTACGAAACTAGAGTATCATTTTAAAGAATGTTTCAAAGTTACAACTGAACAACTAGATTGGCATAACCCCGAAGGCAAGCCAGTATCCGTTTCGTTATTCCGTAGACGCCTCTCCCGTTGATTCCTCAATCATCGAGGTAGTCTTGTTTGACCTTTCGATTACGTTATCAATAAACGATTCTGGTATATCTGATAGATGGAAGTTTAGCAAAAAATACTCAACTTTCGTAACAAAGACAAAGGCTGTTACTTATGAGGTCCAATGGATTAAAGACATGGTTCCTAATATATGGAGTCCCGTTAATTGGTAGTATCATGATATACATGCTACCTTGGATACTTACACTAGGGTCCACTATCGTTAACAATCTAGTAGTCGTTTGCGAGAAAAATGGATGTCGTCGAAGGATGTCTACTCTAAAAACGTATCATTGCAATTACTAGTCTTAAGATTATGAGGAGTATGGGGACTCACGGTAATTGGACGAGATTGTTGTTCATAGAGGAGGGATTTAGCAGCTATACATGTTTAAAGAATAGTGATTGCGAACGACATGCCTACAAAGGACATCAAGGAATATGTTACTCTACTTTGTTTCAAACAGAAGATGGAACCAACCTCACGATAGACGAACGTTTTGACTTGAATGTGGCATTACGTATGTTCACTAGACGTATTGTCATTTAAAGGCGGTGGAAGATCTTTAATTAGGTGTCGAAAGTTACCAAAAGAAGCTCAACCTCACCAAACCAGACACATTCAGGTCAAATATCAGGAATAAAACCACATACACTGCATATTCATACCCTCAATGAGTAATATACAAGGACCATAACAACATAAACAGATTGATGCGCATTGATAAACTCCATAAATTCAGTGATGGCACGCTCAATTATGTTCGGATGCCTCTTCATATATTACTCTTTCCTTTTTTTTTCATTTTTTTTTTTTTTTAGTTCTTATTTTTAATATTTTATTTCTTTTTGTTTTTTTGTTTTTAGGAATAAGGATGGAATACCTGCTAAATAGGAAATGGAGTGGATTAGACAAGCGAAGGGCTCGTGTTATGATCTAGGATATCGATAAGCAACTCTTTCAAAGAAGGTTAATAAGGAATCTGAAGCAATTTGTTGGTGGAAAAGAATACGGAGAAGACCTCAGACTATTGACACGGACAATATGAGTCCGTCATATCTTGTTCTACCACATTTCAGGTCATTCTTTCGTAATTTTCAATCTTTTGAATATGTGAATAAATAGTGTAGACTAATATTAGGCAAATATCGTGTTTGAGTACGAATTTTCAAGAATTTCTTAGTAAATTCAAAAAAAAATAAGATTAACTATAATCATCACACCATATTATTCCTCATAATTTGAAGAGGGAGAATTAAAATGTTCAATAATGGCTTGTTAATAACTTGGACATTTTTTCCCTGAAACCATTGGAATATTTGAATCAATTGATATCCAAAATATCAAGAGATTTGACATTTTTGATAAGGGGAGAAAATGTAATTAAAATATATGGCTAAAGATGTGATTTTAAAGGACTCAAGTGCAAACTTCACCCTTCATGTGCTAAACATTTTTCGAATATCGATGCACATGTTGAGGGGTAGCATTTTGAATGGTTTAAGGCTGAGAATAATACCGAAAGACCAACCATGTTTGTAATTACATGGAGTTATAAGGGATGTTAGGATTTAGGTATTAGTTCCTACGATCCCCCAGGGGCCAAAAGAAACCAGAAGGATTGCTACCACCAGGGGTCTTTCCATATTTAGCGTAGAAGTCCTTAGGTATGATAAAAAGGAAAAAGTGAGAAAATGGAATAGTGCCTATTGAGATGGAGCTAGTACTGGAATAAACCCAACAAGGTATTAGTCATGAAGTCTCGGTAAGCACTGAAGGGGTTAAAGAATTAAAAAGAAAAGTTAAGATAAAGAATGAAAAGAAAGAAGCCCTCCTTACACAATTTGTAGGAAGAAACAGGGTCAATACAATAAACTGTCAAAAGCACTAAGCTGTGATCTTAGTATTGAAGACAATCGTCATGGAAACGAGTGAACGAATTGAAAAACAACCCTCCCGTAACACTCAAGGTCTCTTAAAAGACTCTTGTTTCATTTCTCGCGAAGTTTACACTTACATTTCTATAGACTTTCTCAATCCGAGTTAGTAGGTATTAAAAAGGTGGCAGTCTGCTCCAGCCTTCGATTACTAAAACCAAATGTGCACTATTGAGTCTAGTTCCAAAAGAGATCATCCATAAATCTCATTAGGACACTTATCCAAAATATGCTTGCTAATTCGCACAATGTGAAAACAAGAAAATCACTATTAGAATAATGCCGAATTATCCTTGTGATTTTGCCAGAACATCAGAGTGATACCTAAAAAGTACTCACAATGACGATGGAAATCCTTCCAGAGCCAACATCAAACAAGCTATGTGGTAGGTGACTTGTGAGATCCTATATGGATCAAACTTGTGTCACTAGATATCGAATCGGTCCAGCTTATGAAATGACAGATGAATTTTGAAAAAGATAAAACTATTGGGTGTGTATAAAAAACCATTTGCATCATTGACACCACCGACTGATTGTCCCTAAATTAAATTTTCAATCTTTTTGGTCATTGTGGGAAGCCTCACAAGGGTATCTGGACATAGGAAAGCTGAACACGAATTGACGGCTTAATCAGGAATATAGTAACTTATCGGTTCACTCTTACCATGTTGTCTGCTTTGAGACGCTCCAGTAATGAGAACGGCTAGTACAGCTGTGAAACCCTGTCAAGAAGATTCTTCGGAATTCTACCTGATCACATGTAGTATTTATACTGATTAACGGGGAACCGTGGTTATTACAACCGTATTCGACAAAGTGACAAAGCCACTTTCGTCCATACATGTTGATTATCACCAACCCTTTCATGCAGGTAATCCCGATGGTCGAAGCTATTGGATCAAGACAAGTCAAGATTCAAAGCCACATGCTCATACTTGACCAACAAAAGTAAAGATAACATGAAATCTCAAGTACATGTTTCAAGACTTCTGCTACTCTGATACCGTACGTCTTTCTTGAAGTGACGAAGTATTAAAGTAAAATAATTTCAAAGAAGTTTCCGTCACTCGGATACCGAACGTCTTTCTCGAAGTGGCAAAGTGTTGTAGTTAAATAATTTCAAGAAAGATGTCTTATTCAAGCTTTCAAGACCAAGAAACAACAACAGTATGAGCATGTCGGTCCAATAGTCATAAGCACACAAGACGGCGACAAGATAATCAATGAAGATGTAAGAGATTTTGCTTGGTTGATGATCTCAACAGAAGTCAATTCACTACAAGTCAAGCTTAAAAGAACAAGCTCAACGCCTAAAGTCAAAGATCCCCAACCACCCCTCCACCATCGCTCGTTCAACCGGCGACCCTCGATCCAATGCCATCCACAATGTATAAACCATTACACCTTTTCGCAGATCCGAGTTCTCGCTATAATAACACAGATTAAAGTAATCGTATGTAAAAAGGAGCACGCGCGCCGTCCAGACAATGTGAACTTGTCTCGCCTAAGAGTCAGGTATGTAGTGATAAACGCATACCCACACTCCACCGCTAAAACCATGATATATTTTATGTATATAAGTTATTCTGATTTCACTGTGATTAATACTAAGATATATTGTTGTGAATGATGTCTCACTAATCATACAAATAACTTCTACAATAGATTAAACATATAGAACTGTGTTATTCGCACATGTAATGATGGAAGATATGAGAGACATTCAAGCTCCACCTATTCTATTAAAAAGTCGAATGTAAAACGTTAAATCCAGTCTATGTAGATCGCAGTTATGGACAGAGATTGCGCGAGAGTATGTTTTTGCACCTTGCCGTTACCATATATTCGTATGATGACTAATCTTAGAATTGAAATTTTAATAAAATTAAAACTACACCTAAACAAAAAAAGATAACTTAAAACACAAAAAAACAACACCCCACCACACAAACACAATCATCTTCACCCCCACCCCCCCCCCCCTAGATAACCCGCCTCATCCCCCCCCCCCCCCCCCCCCGTGCGATCTCTTCGAATTCCCTATTTTTCTCTAAAGTATCACTTTTATTTATACAAAAGTAGTTTTCCCAAAAATTATTTACAAAATTATTTTATAATTACATATAATAAAGTTGTAGCTATATAATAACTTTATTATTATGACAATTAATTTTTTCCTTCTTCACTCCAGAGGAAGCTTTACCACCAGATACAACATTCCCCAACAAAAAAAGACAAAATAGGTGTGACGGCAGTCTAGGACGGCAGGCCCCACTTATATATAAGGGACCGCCGGGGACCGCCCCTAGAGAGACCGTTGGATTCATGCTATAATAATGCTCAATTCTAGCAGAAAATGATTACCTCTTTGCCCAAAATTTGTTAGTCTTTTCTATTACTCTCTCTAAACCTTCATTCATTCTCCCTTAACATCTTGATAACTAACTTCTTAGTCATGTTTCAGGTGATATAATATCTTCTTCTCATCTCTTCACTCTATTCAAGTGCAAGGAAGAAAACTGTATCGTCAAGCTCAGAAAAAAAGCGCTAAGGGAAACAGTAAGAAAGTTGCTTAATTAGTGATTTTTTCTCTTTTATTCTAAGTACCAAACCCTACTATTGTATTTATTTTTTGTAGTTGTGTGATGATTCGGATAGTGTGTATCGATAGTGTTAATCTTGTGTGTGCGTAGATATCATTGTGAAGTGGTGAGTAGATTGGTTATAATCTATGATTAGGTACATTGCATTTAGCTTCAGTTTCGGAAATTACGTAAGCGACAGTGTAAATTGGTTTTCTCCGCCTAAAAGGGAGCTGTTGACATAGTTGAAATCTCGTAGTCGGGATAACCGAGGTGTGGAGTAGGGCGAAGAGGTGCTTTATAGCAAAACCAATATAAAATATTAGTGTCTTGGTTTGGTTGTTCTTTCCTTATCTCTGTTACATTATTATTGTTGTTATCGTGTTTTTTAGTTAGATAGTTATTGCTTGTTCTCAATATTGTCGATTTGATTGTACATTATAACTCGGATCTATACATTTTTAAAAGTAAATCTTTTAATAGCCAAAATAAACAAATGTGGCTAAATGTTAACTATATCAACCCCCCCCCCCTTCAAAGGTTTCCACAATTAGGTTTCAAAGCAAGGTACACTCAAGATTTTTAAAATATATTGTATTGTTAAAGCTTGGATCGATCTAGATGCGATTCCGACAAATATCAGAGGGCGAATCATATGCAAAGACCACCACTCTTTGAAAGCGTTAGTTTTATTTATTAGAATAATAGTTATTCGAGACATATGTTAAATCAATAAGAGTCTGATCTTTGGCCATGTTATTATCTAATGGTGATTTTCAATCATATTGTTACAAATTCGCGAAACCAAATTAGATCTGAATGGTCTATCCCTTTGAAAAACAAACCGATGATCTCAAAAATAGAACTTGCGAATAATAATGAAGATAAAAAAATACAGTTATTTACACATTGCTTCTGCAAGAAAAAGTCATATGAAAGAATTTTCATGATGTAACCGGAAAAAGAAATTTGAAAAACTTTGTTAATCACCCATTAAGGTAAATAGCCAAAGTAATGTAATAAGATCGACCTTTTGGTTCAACAATATGAACAATTCGTCATTTCTGAAGACGAATCTATAGATAGTGCTTTTGCTAGATTTAATACTATTATTACTAGTCTTAAAGCTCTTGATGAAGGTTATTCTAGTAAGAACTTCGTAGTGAAGTTTCTTAGAGCTTTACATCCTAAATGGAGAGCAAAGGTCACGGCGATTGAAGAGTCGAAAGACTTAACGCCACTATCTCTTGATAAACTAATCGGGAACCTCAAGGTTCACGAAATGATCATCAAGAAAGATTCCGAAATAGTCAAAGCAAAAAGTTAGACCAAGTAAAATCTATGCTTTAAAGGCTTAAGAAGAATCTTAGTGATGAAGAGATGTTTCCGTACTTCATAGTAGTGAAGGACTGAAGAGTTACGCCATGTTGGGAGTAAGGTGACTTCAAGATAGTTCTTTTAAAAGAAGAGGTAGATCTCGTGGGACCAACCATTGGAACGACAAAAGGCGGTTCCAAAGAAGTCGTGATGACAAGAACGGTAAAGGTGATAGAAAATGCTTTAGATGTGGCGACCCAAATCATCTTATTGGAGAATGTCCAAAACCACCGAAAGATAAGAACCAAAGAGCTTTTGTCGGAAGCTCTTGGAGCGATAGCGGTGAAGAAGATGATGAAAAGGTCAAAGATGAAACGTGTCTTGTAGCTCACGCATCAAGTGAGATATGCCTTGGAGTCGACTTGGAGCCCGACGAATAGATCAAGGATAGCGGATGCTCTAAACATATGACGGGTAACCGAAAACTCTTCTCCACTTACAAGGCATACAATGGAGGTAATGTAATTTTTGGTAGTAATCTTCGCAGTAACATCATTGGCAAAGGTACGATTTCTAATGACTCTCTCAAAATAGATAATGTGGAACATGTTGATAACTTAGGATTTAACTTGCTAAGTATAGGACAAATATGTGATAATAAGTGTAAAGTAACTTTCTCTAAACATGATAGTGAAATCATAAGAACGGTAAAATCATAGGTAGAGGTACTAGGAAGAAAGCCTTATATGTGATGAAATTAGGAACTAAGCCAACGTATCAAATTTGTCTAGCAACGATTGATGAGAATTTCAACCTCATGTGGCATAGGAAGATGATAGGTCACGCAAATATGCGTCTGCATTCATTTCGTTAGTTCTAAGGAATTATTGTTAGAAACTTTAGAAACTTACCTAAGCTTAAGTTTGATCAACATTTTTGTGATGCTTGCAAAATGGGAAAACAAGCTCATGATAGTCACAAAGTTAAGAATGTAGTCTCAATGACTAGATGCTTAGAACTTCTCCATGTGGATCTCTTCGGTCCATCCGCCGTACGGAGTTACGGAGGAAACCGTTACACCCTAGTCATAGTAGATGACTAATCTAGGTATACTTGGACTAGATTTCTTAAGGATAAAACCGAAGCTTTCGATCAATTCGAAATATTTAGTAGGAAAATCCATAACCAATTTGGTTGTTCAATAGTGTCAATAAGAACCGACCACGATAGAGAATTTGATAATGAGGTGCAATTTGGAGAGTTTTGTAATACCAACGGTGTTACACATAACTTCTCGGCTCCACGCACTCCTCAATCAAATGGCGTCGTCGAAAGGAAAAATAGGACACTTCAAGAGATGAGTAGGACTATGTTGAATGACCAATCGTTACCACAAAAGTTTTGGTGTAACACCGTAGATACTTCAACATACATTCTCAACCGAATTCTCACTAGACCCATTCTAGGAAAAACACCTTATAAACTCTTAAGAGGTAGAAAACCTACGTTAGATTATTTTAGAGTGTTTGGAAGCAAGTGCTTCATTTTGAACACAAAAGACTACCTTACCAAGTTTGACCCAAAGTCATACAAAGGTGTCTTCTTAGGTTATTCTCAAAATATTAAAGCCCACATCATCCTAAACAAACACACTAGGAAAGTCAAAGAATCACTTAACGTGACATTCGATGAAACTCCTCCACCCTCTAAGACATCACCCTTGGTGGATGATGACTTAGATGAAGAAGAAGCAATTAAGGTCACCGAAAAGAAAAACCTAGAAAACGACATTGTGGATGAAACTTTAGAGATTGATGAAATAGTCAACATTAAGGAATCTAGGAACCACCCATTAGAAAATGTCATAGGAAACCTTAACCAAAGAACCCTTAGGTCACAAGCCCAAAACCAAAGTAACTTCTTTTGTTTTATATCAACTATAGAACCTAAGAATGTGAATGAAGCATTAGGAGATGAAAGTTGGATAGTCGCCATGCAAGAAGAATTAAATCAATTCGTTGCTAACGACGTTTGGGAGTTAGTTCCTCAACCTAGGAATATGACAATCATAGGAACTAAGTGGGTATTTAGAAATAAGTTAGACGAGAACGGTATTGTTTCTCGAAATAAGGCTAGGTTAGTTGCTCAAGGCTACAACCAACAAGAGGGCATCGATTATGATGAAACTTATGCCCCGGTTGCTAGACTTGAGTCCATTAGAATATTATTAGCTTATGCTTGTGCCTTAGACTTTAAACTATTCCAAATGGATGTAAAAAGTGCATTCCTGAACGGTTTTATCAATGAGGAGGTATACGTGGCACAACCTCCAGGATTCATTGATTTTGAAAAAACGGATCATGTTTATAAATTAAAGAAAGCTTTATATGGTCTTAAACAAGCACCCAAAGCTTGGTATGATAGATTAAAAGCCTTCCTTATTAAACATGAATATAAAATAGGAATGGTAGATAACACTCTTTTTACTAAGAAGAAAAGTTCAAATCTCATCATTGTTCAAATATATGTCGATGACATTATATTCGGTTCGACTTGTCAAGACATGTGTGATGAATTTGCCAAAATCATGCATGACGAGTTCGAGATGAGCATGATGGGTGAACTTAACTTCTTCCTTAGATTACAAATAAACAAATGAAGATGAGTATCTTCTTTAATCAATTAAGTATATTAAAGAAATGCTTTTAAGAACTTGGGTCTAGGAAAGATTCTAAACCAATGTAAAAACCCCCATGTTCCTTCCGATACTAAAATCACAATAGATGATGCGTGTTGAGTCGGTAGATGTACCAATGTATCGAGGCTTGATAGGTAGGTTATTTATACCTAACGGCAAAGTAGGCCCAATAAATCATGTTTAGTGTCTACCTTTGTGCCGCTTCCAAGAGGCTCCTAAAACCTCTCACCTTGAAGCGGTTAAGCGTATCTTCCGATACATTAAAGGCACTATGCACTTAGGATTATGGTATCCTAAGGGGACCGGCATAGAAACCGTAGTATATGCCGACTCTGATCTTGCGGAAGATTATGTGTATCGAAAGAGCATTAGCGGTATTTGTACGTTCGTGGGATGTTGTTTGACATCTTGGTTCTCGAAGAAACAAACCGCTCTTGCTACATCCACTACCAAAGCCGAATACGTAAGCGCCGGAAAGGCATGTCAACAAGCACTATGGATGAAACAAGCTCTCATCGACTACGACGTACGACTCGACGACGTTCCCATCATGTGTGACAACAAACGGTACGCGATTACCTTAGCAAAATAACCCGTGGTGCAACATTCTCGTACTAAACACATCAAAATAGTCACCGCTTTCTTCCTGAATCGGTCAGAAAGGACCATATCTTATCTGAAAAAGTGCTATCCGTCGATAACATCGCCGAATCCTTATAAAACACCTTAAAGTTGAAACGTTTTAACTATCTACCAATCTTGTTTAGGAATGATGCGAAACCATTCCATAAGTCATCTTAGTCCGCTTCTCTTTCTTCTGTCTCAATACTGTCCGTGTTCATTCCGGGTCGTGACAACTTAAATAACTTAATCCGAAGTTATTTAAGCATAATTTAATTCGGAAAAATGCCAATTAAAATGTCCACTCCTCTTCGCATTATAAAATTTTATCAAAAACCGAGTTAAAATCCTTGAGTGAGGGCGGGCCCCTTTATAGGTGCCCCCAATATAATTTGGGACCGACAGGAAATATCGGGACCCACCGAGAGAAACAAAATGAAAAAACACTTAAACAAAAAAAAATTTCAAAACAAAATAAACAAACACCCCCTTATCTGCTTGCACTCGACGAACACGACCCCAAACCACCAAAACTCAAATTAACCATTAAAACTCAATTGAAGATCAAAATAACACTAAAAATCAATACCAATATCACGAAGTTCATCAATTGTAGTCATTTTCATCCTATTTTCTTTCAATTTGGTCTATGGTTTCTTGATGAACACTTAAAAGAATTAAAATTGAGGAATTTTTAATTTTTCTTTCAGTTTTTGTAAATTAAGAGTACTAGGATACAATGTTTAATTATCATGTTCCCGAGATATAGGATTTGCATACATTAGTAAATGTGTTGAAAATTTGATTTCGAACCAAAACCCCAATTTTATTTTCAAATCACTCACATTAGGAACATAATAAAATTATTGTTATTGCATTGTTTATCAAACCAAAAAAAACATTTTCAAACACATGCATAATGATCTCATGAACAAATTTTAAGATACATAATTCATATGTATTTTTCGACTCGTTTGGATGAGAAAATCAAATTTAGGAGCGTTTGGGTTAACTCTTAGGATGTTATATTTAGGTCGAGTTAATCGTTACTCCACATTCGTTACATTTAGGCACACACTAGAAACAATGCTCATGACATATTACATGTGAAAAAGTAATAAAATATGATTTCATTCTTTTTCTAGGTAACAATGCCTCGAGCTACCAGTTCTAGATTCAAACAGAAACGAAACTAATTGACCCCTAAACAGCAAGTGATTTAATCAACTGCTAAACACATTAGCAAATCTTGAAAAATTGGTTATTTCATGAGGGGAGGGTTTTAAGTCTAAACTTTTGAAAAATGCGTCATATCGTTGCTAGTTTGAGTCTAATGGCTTTGATTGGTGGTTAGACATTAACACAAAATTTATACCTCTGCTTTGTTCTCGAGTTTTACTTGTCAACTCACGTTCCACACTCCCTCCATATCAATGGTCCGCGGGGGTGGGGGGATGTGGGGCCCCTGGGATGTTTCCCCCCCCCCCCCCCAACGTGATGTCGGTTTTTTTGTCTTGTTATCATGTTTATTATGTTTATCAATTTATACTTGTTTATGTGCTTAAGTATGCGACCTATCATTTAACTAGATCTAGGAATACAAATAGAGCGTTAGCTAGACATTGGGATAGCTCTCCATATCTGCAATTTATATATCTAGAGTAATATGATCACAAATATTGACCTGTCTTTGCCTTTGGTTTAGTGAACAAGTTGGACTAGCAAGTGACCTAGGATCAACAAATGATGTTCTGATTCCTTAGGTAAAGATCTAGACAGTGGACTACTAGTACATAAAGAGTCGTTAAGCAGTAAGTTGGTAAAGTCTCGATGACCTAGGATTCAATAAGATCACCATTATTGTCTCCTAAGATAGATTATAATCAACCATGAGTACTTTATGCGGATGTGGTTAATTATGATAGAAATGCCAGATCTAGGTTTTAGGAAGAAGTACCGCCTAAATCTAGGAATGATATATAAACAACGAGATAAGACAATCATTGCACTTATAAACTAAAAAACTTACATTTTATCAGATTAAATATGGTTAATACGTTTTCCTAACATTAGGCTTGACCGCTTCTCTATCTTCTAACTATCAACTTATGTGTGTTAATTGCCCTAATGTCAATCTAGGTAAACCAAAAATCATGCCAGTCTCTTGGGCTGAAACCCCCCTCATTTATTGCATTAGTTTAGGTTTAATTTAGGTATAACATAGAATAAATTAAGACTAAATTAGATAACTAAAATACTGGTAGACTTAAGTATTAACAGTCGGTCTTAGTGATCGACGCCCTACTTACCAGCGAACCTACAACTGATCAGGTACACTGCCCGTTAGTGTTGTTTTTAGGTACAGTCGGCAAAATATAAATAGTAAAACTTAATAATAAATATTACCTACGCACAACGACACATCAAGTTTTTGACACCATTGTCGGGGAGTGAGTTTGTTTAATTCTTTTTTATTAGTATTTTTAGTTTAGTGTAATTTTTGGTATAATTTTGTATCTTATTTGTTTATTTTAGTAGATTAGTTTGCATTGCATAATTTTGCATATTTGTGTGTTTTTTTGCATTGGTTTTCTTTTTTTGTTTTGTTCCTGGATCGAATAACCAATACGAGTATTCAACCTCGTTGATTATGTGTATCCCCCTTTCGGAAACAGTTATAGTGGATTCATATTCAAACCGATCAATATGGCGTATTCGTTAGTCGAATACGGCGTTTTATCGACTATCTAATACAGTAGTAGAGTCGGTGTTTCATATTCGTATTTCGTGTTTAAATTGTCTATATGATAAGGATATTGGGAGGAAATTAGAACCCTAGGACTGAAACCTAGCGGCGGCGAGCACTTGGCCAACCAAGTTGCTGGTCGTCGGAAAAATTCTTCTCGGCTCAAATCCGAGTAGAGAACATAAACGAGTATTCATTCAGAAACTAAGAATCATTCACCAACAAAGCAAGGAGTTTTCTACACCATATAAATAGGAACAAAAAAACACAAGATAATTCTAAATCCTAATCTGAGGATACAGAAACGTAATTATAGGCATAATAATCTAAGAACCAAAAATAAGAATTGTAGTTGACTTCAACTTCACCTTTGATATTTGGTTGGATGGGATCTTGTTACATAATTTGTTTCCTTCAGCCACTTACTTAAGCCCTCCGGCCTTCATTCTCGTACAACCGCTTGTTGGTCATAGTCGACCATCAGGCCATCGGTTCATCCTCCCCCTCTAAAAAATGACTCGTCCCGAGTCTCCATGAAGATTCATCTGCTGCACATAAGTGGTGTCAAGTCAGCACATTAATAGATGGCAGAAACTCATACGGACCCAGGCAAATCGATCTTATATGCATTATTCATTGATCCGCTTTTAACACACGAAACAATGGTCCATCGGCACGATCTTGTTAATTTCCAGAACGCCCGGGATAACGATCTTTCCGCCAAGTAAATCCAAACTATCACCCTTATTGAAAACAACATGCTTTGTTTGTTTAGTTGCCACGTGCCTGATATTGCAAGTTATGTTTCGTGATTTAGTCACGAACTTGTTCATGTAAAGCTTTGATTTGAGTAGCTTGAGCTTCTCCTTCAACACTATAAGAATCAACAGCGGGTAAAGGTGCGAGGTCCAACGGAATAAAAAAGTGTAAAAGGATTGCAGTCCATAAAACCACCAAAAACGGGGCTACAGCCTGGTTGACGCTAATGTGAGGAACGGTTATATGCGAATTCAGCTTGAGGAAGGACGAGATCCCACTGTTTCTTATTATCGCCAACTAATGAACGAAGCAAATTCCCTAAACTCCGGTTAGTGACCTCCGTTTGTCCATCCGGTTGCGGTGATGAGAGGAGCTAAATTGCAAGTTGGCGCCTATGGCTTCCATAAGGTGCGCCATAAAGGTACGAAACTTGACATCGCTATCCGAAGTAAATAGTCTTGGGAACACCAGGCAATCTCACGACCTCCAGCAAATATAAACGAACCACCGAGATGCATCAATATGTTTTTGAAAAGGAAGAAAGAAATGCGCCATTTCGAAAAACGGTCGCCACCACCATGATGATCCTTTTTGCGTTGTGTCAAAGTTAAACCAAGAACCAAAATCAATGGAAATGTCCTCCCAAGGACCATTTGGTGTAGGCGTGCGGAGTGTTAAAGGCCTTGTTAGTGTATTGAGTTTTGCAAGACGACAAATGGCGGACATACAACTTAACACTTTTACGACATCGTTAACAAGCTTGGGCCAAAAAAATTGTTAAGAAACCATTGCAACAGTTTTGTCTCGCCCGAAATGACCCGCTAAACCTCCACTAATGATGCCTTCTAGCATGATTGTTCCGGATCGAAGAATGTGTGACACATAGACGACGACCTTTGAAGGAAACAGTCACGGCGAACATAAATCACGAAATGGGGTAGTGGTTGCATTTAATCCATTAAATCTTTAAAATCCGGGTCATCGACGTTTATAACAGTTTGAGATCTTAAATCCCTCCACATGAACAGGAAGTGGTGGTTCAAAAGGGATGCCTTACTAAGGCATCAGCCACCGTATCGCACTCCCAGGTTTATGACGAATGACAAATGAAAAATCTTTTGTAGCATCTCAAGCAATTAGCATTGGAGCTGTTTTTTCTTTGGCCTGCCCTTGGATGAAGCGCAATGCTTGATGATCCGAATAAAGGATGAATTCATTAGGTAGTAAGTAGTGGCGCCAATACTCTAAACTTCGAACAATTGCATAAAATTCCTTATCGTACGTGCTATAACGTTTGCGTGAGTCATTAAATTTTTCACTAAAAAAAGCAATAGGTCGATTTTGTTGGCTTAGCACGCCCCCAATCCCGAGGCTAGAGGCATCACATTCGACTTGAAAAACATGTTCAAAATTGGGTAAGCTAATAAGGGGCTTGCTTGTGACGCTTTCTTTAAGGCATCAAAAGGCTTTTATTGAGATTCCAATGTCATACAAATTTGGGCTGTTTAAACAATCAGTGATAAGGAGCAACCATGGAACTAAAATTATGCATAAAACGTCGATGAATTTGCCAAGCGTGAAGAACTACGAACATTCATGCATGGGATTTGTGTATGGGCAAGGTGGTAATAGCCTGACTTGTAGTGTCCCCATACGAATTCCGTTTCTCTCACCAAGTAACCCAAATATAACCTCCGTAGTCACAATGTGGCAACTTTTTGTGATTTAGCAAAACAACTTCTGTTCCCTGCAAGATAAGAAAGAGTCACGCAAATGTTGCAAAAGGGATTCCAAATTCGTGCTAAAAAACCAAAATATCATCGAAGAAACGATGGACACATTTGCCAATAAGATTTCAGAAAATATGATTCATCAATCGCATGAACGTGCTAGGAGCTTTGGACAAACCGAATGGCATGACCATCCATTCATAAAGACCATCACGCGTTTTAAACGCAGTTTTCCATTCGTCCCCTGCACGTAACCGTATTTGATGGTAGCCGCTCTGTAGGTCAATCTTGGAAAAGACGGAAGCTCCATGGAGATGATCCAACAGGTCATCAAAGCGGGGAATTGGAAAACGGTATTTGATTGTAATTTGTTAACCGCGCGGCTGGTCAATGCACATACGTAAAGTGACCATTTGGGTTTGGAACAAGTAAGGCTCCGGGAACGGCACATGGGCTCATCTTTCACGGATCAAAAACCCTTGTCTAATAGTTCTTGAACTTGACGATGATACTCTGCAAATTCCTTCGGTTTCATGCTCGATATGGCAGGTTTTGTTTGGAATTGTAGCACAGGAATGAAATCGATTGCAATGTTGGATGTCTCGCCTTCATGAGCGGGTAATCCTGTAGGAATATCATCGGGGCAAAGGGAAAAATATCGGAGAATTCAAGTGATGTAAGGAAGTACTCATGTGGAACGTCAGAAATTGGTTGTGTTTGTGTTTTCTTAAAAGTACAACCAAGCAAGTATTGGAGGAGGCGATTGGCGAGCAAGACCAATATTTCATCCTTTCGTCATGGGTGTACCTGGTGTCGCGTCCTTAGGATTTAGAGGGGGCCAATGTGACGTGAAGACGTCTTGTGGAAGGAGTAGGTGTTAGAAAATCCGTCCATGCTTGACTTTATGTTCGTGTAGGCACGGGCGTCAAAGTAATAAGTGGCACGCGTCCAAGGAACAACTTACACGTAATTCATCTTTGTATTTGTTGCCGATGGAAAAAGCAACCAAACATCGTTGTGTTACTTTAACAAGATTACCTTTTCGGAACCACGTAAGTTGGTACGAGTCAGGGTGGTCTGTGGTAGGTAACCCAAGTTTGTCGACCATGGTTTTAGCGACCATGTTTTCACAGCTTCCACCGTCGATAATGACGGTACAAACACGACCCTTGGGAGTGATTTTAGAGTATCGAAAGATGTTGTGTGCTAACCACGTAGTGTCATTATCGGGGTGTGGACAACATAAGTTAATACCCTTTCGGACAATAAGGCTTTGCTTGATCTGGGTGTAAAGTGTCACAGATGCATCTTCATTCTCGGTGTCATACTTAGGTTCAACATCGTCAACAAATGCCACAAGTTGTTTGTTCGGGCAGTCACGTTTGAGGTGACCCAAACCTTGGCACTTGAAACAACGTAGAGGGCCGGAAGTATCAAGTGGGGCCTAGGTGGTACGTGTTGGCGTTTCTGTTTTGGTCGGTCCTGTTTTGGCTGCGAATTGTGTTGATGTTGGGGTTCGGGTAAGAGGGTTGGAATCGGCCAATGATTGTTCTTGCGTGTGTTCATTGTGTTTTGTTGTTCAACTCGCAAAAGCCAAATCTTGCATTCATCTGAAAAAGAATAATATTGTGTAAGTGAAACCGCGTCCGGCAGATGTAAGTCGAGCCCACACCCAAAAAACAATGTGGCGATCACTTGGTTCTTATCTTCTTAGACCCGCACAACGTAAACGGCATCCGTTCAAACCAGTAATAAGATTTCTATAGACAGAAGGATCCTTTTCTTTGTCGGAGTTTTGGTAGTCAAGATAAGCGTCCTGTTTGAAAGTAAGTGGAAGAAATTTGGCACGTAGGAGGCCCTGCATCTTATCCCAGGAGGAGATTTTGTGTTTACCGTTTCGATACCGTTGTAGTTGTATGTGTTCCCACCATAAAGATGCATATTTTTTAGCTTGATAGCAACCAATTTGACCTTCTGTTGTCAGGATGTCTCGAGGTCGAGATTCTCTTGACTGTTTGTAACCAAGTCAAGGAAATCGGCGGGGGGTGGACGCTTTGCCATCAAATTTGGTGGATTTCAGTTGCTAATGCCTAAAGATCGCAATGGATCGCTAGGTGGTTGCGGTGATGGTGGCTGTCGGCTGTGGTTTTTTCGGTTATTGTCGTGGAGGTGTTTGTGGTGGCGAATCATGAAAATAATTTTCGAAGTCATCCTCTTCCGTTTCGTCTACATCGGATCGGATCGGGGTGTCTTCAAACTGCCTTTCATAACGATTAAAAGGATTGATTTCGAGCTCCCTAATCCTTTCACGGAGTGTTCAATTCACATACGGGGGATCGCGAAGTTAGTATGTCCGCTGGTTCCCTGCGGCGGTGTTTCTAGGTTGTTGGCGATCGGATGATCTCTTTCCCCGTGCTGACATTCCTTGAGATCCATGGATTTACTGATTAACCACCTTGATAAGGCTATTGGGGAGGATTTAGAACCCTAGGACTGAAACCTAGCGGCGGCGAGCACTTGGCCAACCAAGTTGCTGGTCGTCGGAAAATTCTTCTCGGCCAACCGAGTAAGAGAACACAAACGACGTATTCAATATGAAACTTCAATAATCATTCACCAACCAACCAAGGAGTTTTACACGATATAAATAGGAAACAAAAAACACAAGATAATTCTAAATCCCTAAACTTGAGGATCAAGAAACGTAATAATAGGCATAATAATCTAGAACCAAAAATAGAATTGTAATTGACTTCAACTTCTCCTTTGAATTTGGTTGGATGGGATCTTGTTACCATAATTTGTTTCTTCAGCCACTTAGCCCACCGGCCTTCATTCTCAGTCAACAGGCTCGTTGGTCCACTGGGCTCGACCCATCAGGCCCATCGGTATCACTATATATACCTTCTCCCAAACTTATTCTACTAACGATTATCTGGTTCTTTTCAGTAGATGAAGGTAATTAAGGAAGAATCTGAAATACTAGGGATGACCATGACCGATGATGATTTATTTACTTGCTATACACCTCTTGGGATGATTTTTAATGAATTTAACCTATTAAGTGGAATGGATGACGATTTGTTTACTTATGAAGTGAAAATTCTTGAGCTTTCTTATTCCACAAGTGTCGAGCAACAAATGGATGATTTAGGATAATGGAAGGTTGTGTTTATAAAAGGTAAGAATGTTCTGATGGAATGTGAGAAAATATAATGTTGAAGTCATATTTCTCATGATAAAAGATTGGTAAGGTTGATTGATGTAACTGTGGAGCAATGGCTAGATTTGAAATACCGTGATCATACGATGGTTAGAATGAAATCAAGGAAAGCGTGATTTCAACATGGTTGATCCGAAGTTACAAAAAGAAATTTGAAGAGTACATGGAAATTAAGAAACAAAAGGAGGAATATAGACTTGATGCGGGTATGGAATACGATCCATCAAATGTTGATTTTAGTAAATGGTTGGCTACGAAGTTTAGTAATTATATGACGATGGATTGGTATACGAAGAATGGGTTATAGATCTATTGGAGAAGAGGAGATGATGAAGAGGTGATAACGGATGATGAGCTTTCTAACCCAGAGAATGAAACTTGATTGAAGAAACTGAGATTGCTGAAATCTTCAGGATTAAAACTGACATATTCCAGTTCAAAACACCTCTATGTGAAGCATTCAAGGAATTTAATTATCTGCTTAAGATTGATGTAGATGTACTCACTAATGATATTCCAGGATTCAAGACTTACAATGATTATAAAAACGCTTGGATATATGAATGGAACAATGACGTTCCATGAATCGCTTATCATGCCCATGGTTAGATTATAGACCCTAGATGGAACCTAGTGATGATATTGAACATGTTTGCAAGCCGTTTTGCTTCAAGAATGGACATGCTAGGTGGCCCACTTGCAATTGGAAAATGGAAAAATATTGCAATGATGGTAATTTACAGGAGTGATTAGGAGTGGGGACACGATTTACTTTGAGAGTTATGAATGGTACGAAATCTTGAAGATAGTGAATTAAAATACGAAGCTTTGAATTGTAAGGCTATATTGGAAGAGTCAATGAACATGCAAGAAGAATCAAGTGACAATGTTAGAACCCATTATTCGCCTAGTGACAAATGGGAGGATTTTGAGCATGCAAGCCACCTGGAGCCGATGCTTCAGTTTAACTATACCTTCTATCTTGGATGTTTCTAGGATATTTAATGATCATGGAGGAATAAACAATGACTATGAAACTTAGGAGAATAAAGAACGGTTTGATGAACACGAGCTTATAGAGGATGGCGATGATGACATCAGTGATTTAGAAGACTACTGATTTTAAAAAGACCCTCCTTACTATGTTAACAAAGAAGAAGAAAGATTAAAAGAGAGGCTCGTGCAAGTCTACTTGGAATTCCTTACATAAAACCACTAACATGCAAATCAGAGAAGTTTGAGGTAGTTAAATATTCATTCAGACTGGAGGAGGAATCAAGGAATACGAATATGACATTTGGGTGTTGTTATATGTCATGTTTGCACTATAGTATCATACGAAAGTTATAAAATTAGAGGAAATGAGCTAGCGAGTATTTTTCATCATTTTCAAAGTTTCATTAAAAGGGGAAATAGACAATAGGAGAGAGTGAAGTTAAAATGTAAAAGACTTATATAAATACCCCTCTTGATGGGTTGTATTTTATTACTTATTATTATCCTATTTTTATTTTCCTAACTTTTAGCAAACCTTGGTCATCTTTACTTAACTTTGGTCCAGATAGACTTTATTGTATTATAATACTACAAACTATTAAATAACACAAAAAATAATACAAAGACCAATTTGTTTAATAATAAATACTTTTCTTGAACCTAACAATCTCCCCCTAACGGTTGATTATTATAGACGCTTCATCGTCGGTAGAATTGGTCTTCTATTCACAAAAGATTCCCACCTTCTCATCTTCTTACTTATAATTGCCAAAATACCTTTTCGCCCGTTTCTCCTCCTTAAGGAGGATCAGCATCCATTATGCGATGTTATCATTGAAGGAGTGAAAAGTTTGTAACTATGTAGAAAACTTATGGCTTTCAAAACTTTTTTGTTTTCTAAATTTCCCATAATTTTGGATCAGGCTTGATCTTGAGGTTTTGACTTCATGTTAAAATATAATTGATATTGAAGATCAGCAGTTGATATTGCAGTAATTGACGAACTTGTTATAGGGTACACATTGAGAGTGGTATTCTGCATGTGCTTTTGAAACAATTCTTCTATCATTTTAGGTCCATGAGTGGCAAATTCTTTTGAGATTAACTCTGGTATATTTGTAGGAGCAATTTCTCAATCCTTTTGAACTGCAAGATTTACCAGTCTTGGCATTTCGTCTTTGAACATCTCATTTGTTTTTGCAAACGTAAGTTAGAGCACAACTGTCACACCCTGACAATGGAGGAAACTTGGGAATGCAACATAATGATCAATGATAACACAAGATACAAAATAGAGGGAATACTCCAATGCCATAAACTACAAGTGCTATGTAGACCATCAACCTTCGAAACAACTCGAGTGATGTCTCCACAGAATCACTATCAAAATCCACAAAAAATTCTTTATCTATTCATATGCCCTCATAGGGGTCTAAAAATCCAAAACTTATAAACAAAACTTCCAAATACTAAAGCCAAAAAAAAATAAAACAAGCAAGACTTCTCACGAAAATCCACTCGGGATACTTCTAAGTCTGCTACCACATAAATCACAAACAATTCCTCTTTCACTTCACCTGAAAATAGTACTCGAAAACATCAACAATAATGTTGGTGAGCTCGTAGGTTTGACCTTAAACCCAAAAGTCGTGCCAATATTTCAACAGTGGATAATAGTGCTATATTACAGTGAATATATGCAAACAACCTTAGCATCACCGCTAATCAATAACCATATGTCACTTACGCACCTAAAAGGCCTACCAGCTAGAGCACTAAAATTAGGGCATGACCACACACAAACTAGGGTAGGCGTACCCATCCGCTCCAATAACTACACAAATACTGGGTAGACGTACCCATCCGATCCAAATAATCATGCAAATACTAGGTAGGCGTACCCATTTGATCCAAAAAATCATGCAACACATAATATTCACATAGCAGTCATAAGCACGTAACTTTTCCTAAAAACAAAACCACATTTCGCACAGTTCAATTCAAAATAGTTCAAAACACATTTGAGTATCATTTTCCCCCAACGGAAAAACAGTAAACATGTGGGTTATGAGAACTCTCCTTCAAGCAGTTTTTAGCAGCCAATTATCAATCTCAAAGCAAATGCAACACGGCCTTCGCACACGAACCTTAGTCCAGTTATTGTCCCAATTTAATCATCTATTCCAAAAACAATCTCAGTTTGATGCACTAGAGTTTAATACGCGTATGGTTACAATTACTCATACAAATTTAGTGGTGTGATGGTTGACGACATATTCAAACAATCATATCAATCCCATTACTCGATAATACATACTTATACTATTTAGAGAAAATAGATAAGTAATATAAGTAAATATTTATAATTAATAATTTATACAAATATTATCATCGATATGTCCTATTCGGTAACCTTAGTCACGGCAATATTCATATTTAGAGGTTTGAAATGAAACGTTTTCTCATAGTAAACATATTAGAGAAGTTTCGAGAAAAATTATATTTTCCGTCTTCTAGTGAATTTATTAAAATAATAAAATATATTTTATTATTTAAAATCAAAAATCATGTTTTTAAGAAAATTTCTAAGTATAAACTTTTTACGAAATTTCGACATGACCCGTCCACGCTCAATTGGTTACACGTTTTTTCAAGTTTCAACTCTTTCATAATTCGTCACTTTTGACAAAATTTCAAAAATCTCAAACTATAACGTCTTACTAAAAGGCTTTTCCCAAATATCATTAACATCACTCATAAATACATTTTCCCTTTCAACAAGTCCGTCAAAAACTATCATAACGGTCTATATATCGTATTGGGCTTTAAGACTTATTTTCAACAATTTTTCACAAATTCGACACTTTTCGACAAAATTTCAAAATCTCAATCTTTAACACTTACCAACACTTTTTTCCCAAAATATCATTCAATATCACTTCGTAAATACATTTTCACTTTCAAAAGTCTGTCAAAATTCTCATAACTACTAAATATCGGTTATTGGGCTTTAAGGCCCAACAAGGGTCCATTAGGACTTTTATAAGTCACAAATATAATCAAAGTCCAAAACCAAGGTCCATTTGCATATATAAGTATATACTCATATGTAGAAAATAATCCTGACCACAATAAGCCCTTCCATTAAGCCGCGGCTTAAATAGACTTATTGGGCCGTGAGTCCCATAGCTAAAAAATACGTATATTAAGCTTGAAAATAAGCTAATAAGCTACGTATCGCATTTGGTTACTACCATAAGCCTTAAAAATAGTCCACAACATACGCCATAACATAAAAATAATCAAAATCAATTTCCTAGTGATTTTGGGAAGATTTCGTGGCATATAAGCCCAAAATAAGCCAAGAAATAGCCTAAAAATAAGCCCGAATAAGCCATACAAGCTAGTATCAAAAATAAGCATTCTAGCATCATATATTATTCAACCATACATGAACCAAACACCGCCCTTTTTATTCATTTCGCTTTCAAAAATCGATTTTCACAACGATCAACTTGTACAACTAACATCTATGCAAAAAAATAAACCCTAAAGGACAAACGAAATTTAAATTTGAAAACTTGCAAGAAAATCTTCAAAATGTATATTTCGACACGAACCGGACAACCCAAACGTTGTTTAAATGAACACCTAAACACACGTATCAACCCAGAATATCACGTTCTCGATCAAAGTTAAAATTTTATGGTGGTTTGTTGTTGGTGAGGTCGGACGAACACACACACACACACACACTCTTAGGTGTGTGTTTTTTTAAAATGAAATGATAAGGATTATGGGAAGAAAATGGTATCTTATGTACATCCTTAGACAAGTTAGATAAAATTAAGCCATCTTGTCTCCCCTCCTTTACTTGTAACCGGTCAAGGCATCCTATGGGTGTTTGGTCTTTCTTTTCATGCCGGGATCACTTAAATACTCGTAAAACTCAACCGTAAAATTTACCCCAAAGTTTATTAGCATTTTTATTCACTTTAAAAATA